>APFE030520807.1:9527-60066 GCA_000404065.3 Pinus taeda | reverse complement strand
AAAATTTATAAAAATCTATGAAAAACTCACTCAAAAGCAAATCAAAAGGAAATTTACCTAAAAGTAAATCTAAAGAGGAAAAAGCCTACTAAGATGATTCCAGGTTGTTTTACTCGGTAACAATCAAACCAAGGACCAGATCATGCATAATCATAAACCAATCAAAAACAAAAATCAATCTCTTTTGTTTTTTTTCTTAAGAATGAAATTCACAACTTCAATCAACAAGCTACTTCAAAATTCCGCAAAGAGACAACACAAAGGTAGGTTTCTCACACAGGTAGACTTTACGACAGGTCCAACTCTTAAGAAGACTGACAAAACCAGAGAGATCCAAGGTTTCACAACTTCTAAAGTCAAAGTCACTACAGGACCAATGCAAAAATCAAACCCTAAGGCTAGAACTTCTATGAATTTCACTAAAACTCTTGACGCTAACGAAACAAGTTCAGGTGAAGATCTCTGACAGAGAACCAGTGGATCTGGGTAGTAAAAACTAATGAAAGACAAAATCTAAGGGAAAAAATGGATAAAATGGAAATTTCTCAATTTTGACAGGGTACGCAGGCAGCCTGTTTGCATAGGTGCGTGCACGCTCTGTGTACAAAGTTGCAATGCGTACAGGTACGCACTGTGCTTAACTTAGAGGGTGCGTACTACTGGAAAATTAAGAAAAACTATGTTCTAACTTAACTTTAAGCTAGCCCACCCAAATACACAGTCAAACAGTCAGAAACCAACAAAGAAATGACTTTTTTCAGATCAAAGTGTCACTCAAAGGAAAAATCATTCACATTAATGGAGTCCCCAGTGGAGTCGCCAATTTGTCATGCGGAAGGAGTTAATCTTGCGGACAAAACCAACCTCCCTAGAAGCCTAAGACATTCTAGTGACAAACAAGACAATTAAGAGCAATCCTTCTCTAAACATGCATTATCATACGAGAAACCAAGTGTTTTAGATCCTACCTGTAGTCCAACGCTGTTGTAGCAGTCCAGCCTCGTCGATCCAGATGAGCTCCTCCTTCACTTCGAAACCAGCATTCACTAACAATCAAACGATTACATAGCACCTGAATATCCCATAAAATAAAACATATTCAACATATATATCAAGGAGTATATGAAACAATTCATTAATAACAAATTGTTGAGAAGAATGGACTTATTTGTATTAATAGGAAAAAAAGAAACCATTACAACCTGAGCCTTGGTGTTGTGCAAGTTCCTCCCAGGGTCCAACAAGAGTTTTCCTTTACTTTGATAAGCTCACCCACTTCCAAATGAAACAAGGAAGGATGGGAATCTCTCCTTACAAGCTTCTACAAGGAAGTCCTAATTCCAGCAGCATCTACCCTTTGGAATGTTCAGCTTTCAACCTCCCTCCTCTGGCCCAATGCCTGTATTTTAGTGTTCTAGAGGAAGTTATTCAGGTCCAACATCAATGGGATAAGCCCCTCTTTTGGATGGGGTAGCTCCTCTCTTGATGGGATAAGTTCCTCTTTCATAGGGATACATGAACCATCTGGAGGCGCTCAATACACGTCAAAAAAGCTTCTAGAATGCTCTAGATTTTACCACAAGTAACTTTTTCAAGATGAAACTCACGCCTTTTGACCTTCGAAGGAGTACGCACCCATCCCTTGACTTACAGAGCGTACAAGTACGCAGGTATTATGAGCTTGGGATGCGTACACGCAGGCAAGGTAGAGAGAACCTGCGTACCCAGAGATAAACATGTTTTTAATGACTTTCTCTCTTTCTTGAATTTTGACATGGAGAGCAGAGGTATAAGGCTTGCCAAGGAGGATAGTATGACTGTTGATGGAGCCATACTAACTACAGATAGTCATGGTGACAAATTTTAGTGTAACAACCCCTGTGTGACATAACAACATCAATAATAGATAAATCAGTTGATGCTAGACAGGACTTAGAGCAGGCCGATGAGACCTTAACAAATTTTCTTACTTGGCAGGACACTAGTGAGGGACAGGAAGTGAATTTTCCTAAAATCTTAGAATCCCATAAAGAAATTCTATTCATGGAGTGGCAGTCCCAATTGATGAAGGCAGAGAGAGCAGTTTCTAGATGAAAATTATCCACAAGTAATTTGATCAAATTGATTAACAATACTCTCTATTTATCTAATATGATCTCTCAATGTACAACAGGTAAATTACTATCAGCCAAAACATTGGAGCAATCATGTTATCAAGAGTTGGAAAAGAATGGGAGATTGATCACAGGTATTAAAATTTTAACTTGGGACACCTATTAGTTGTTCCTAGTAAAACCATATAGCCAGAGAGCTGCCCTCAAGTGCCTAACAGATGCAATCAGGTCTATCATTCCCGATATACATGATGCCACCTATTCTGCTCAACTCAATTCTCATCTCAGCTGCCCTCAAGAAGTGGAACTGATGCTAGCGATATGCCAACTCAGGTCAAAAGGCAAATAGCCAGAGTGATGAATCATGCTGCTGACTACCAGATTGCTATGGGGGAGATATTCAAGATCAAGTTATACCAATTTAGTAGCATTTTAATTTTGTAGATAGTTAGTTTAATTAAGTGTTTATAGACCCTTTCATGTATTTAGAAAGGGTCATAAGTTTTTGTATATGACTTAAACCTGAAGTTGCACTCCTGTACTTCAGGTATATTTTTTTTATAAAGACTGGGCTAATTATTCCAAATTGTGATAATGAAGATTTATGTGGATGTGCACTACTGCCTTTATTTAAAAGTATTTCTGAGTCGGAAGAAGGAATTCGAATTGCGATTGATGTTGGGAATGATTTGCAGCTCATATGGTACTACTATCTATGTCTGAATTCATTCTTTTTATGTGAATTTTTATTTGATTATTCTTGCTATTATTGAATATATGCATGTGTTTTAACATTCTTTATGCTTTCCACTATTGGATGTTTACAGCGTGCTTTTCTTCTAATCATACATATATCAGTAATATAAAAAGACAAGTGTAACAATGTTTTATTAATTACTTTGTCAACTATTTGAACAAAGCAATTATTATATGAAGAAATGTCTATGTTTATTGAATAGAGTCATCTATATGCCTATTGATGAACAGAGATCATAAAACGTTGCACTTAAGAATAGAAGCTTCCTAGGATAGATTAGTTGTTTGTATTTTCTCTTTTTAGATTAAGTCATCCATTCATTATCACTTATTAGAAAACCAGTCACTCATCCATCCCTTTTTATTCATCTCTGGGAAATTGGTCCCATTATATCCAGTCGGTGCCACCATCCCAAATGGAAAAGGAGCTGTATTAAGGTCCGGACCTAGTGGTTATCCCCCAATGTTGATGTAACGATTTTCGAGGCATCAACACACGAGCATGGAAGATTGTCGAGATGGACAATGGATTTTCCTAGCCTTGCCATTTCTTGGATATTCATGGAGATTTTGAGTTATTTCCTTGTTTTGTTTTGGTTGGTTCTCATGTTTCCTCATCGTGGGTTGAGTTATTAGTTCCTGGAAGCCCTAGTTGGAAAAATGCTTTGGATTCCCTCTAACAGCTTGGGTTGAGTTACTAGTCCTGGAATCCTTGGTTGGACAAAATCTCTAGAATCCCTTGGTGGGTTGAGTTACTAGTCCTGGCAGCCCTAGTTGGACAAATTCTTTGTAAGCCCAATGGTAGATATGGATTGAGTTACTAGTCCTCGAAGCCTTCGTAGGAACAAACACTCTAGAAGCCCTCGAAGACTTAGATAAAAACCAATCTAATGGCGGTCTTGTTATGTCTGACTGTGAGGTAGAATCACTATTGATGGGTTGAGGTTGATGGCCTCTGGTATCCCTGAATGGTTTTGGATTGATGTGTTCTATGATATCCCACATTCATGCTTGGAATATGGAACAGGGGTGACTGGTTGAAGAGAGATTTTCCTTAGCTGTATCTACGGTTATTTGGAGCATGGTAGTCCCATACCAAGTTGGTTTTTGCATCATTAATATGAGGTTATTTCTCCTTTTTATCTCATGAGTATTATATTGGTTTCTATGTGGATTATATGGTTTTCATTTCCTTGGTATTTTTGTTGTTATTATGTTGGTTATGAATATGTATTATGACAGTGATTATGTATGGATCCCATCATGCTTTTACTTCTATATGAATGAAAAATGTATCTATGGTCTAATGGATGAAACTACAACTAAAGTGATAAGGAAACAATGCCTCGCAGCGAATCTCATACAAGTATGAGACCCTTATGCCTAGATCAGTTATTTACATATGTAGGTTACATATGTGTGATATATTTGATGAAATGCCTGTCATGGCTAATAGGGGTCTAGTCAAGGTCTTATTCAAGTAATTCCTTTTGCACTGTAATTTCCTTGTTATCTTACTTTTCTGAAGATGTCATTCTATTTTCGGCAGTGACCTGGACTCTAGGCCTGAAAAAGTGGCTCAAATTTGAGGGCCACTACCATAGCACAATGAAAAAAATTCCCTGGGTGTTGGCTTGTAGGCCTATGAGAGCATCCAAAGGTCCTTGGATGCTAGAATTTCCATAGCATGATAGCGTCCAAAGGTCAAGTGCTCCAAAATATTAGTGGGACCAAGGGTCTGGTTGGTAGAAAAGTTAGATTGGATCATAAGGGTCTTAAAGGTGATGTTGAATGTCTCTATGTTGTGTTTCTATCGGTTCCACTTCCTTAACATGACTTAGGAGGTCAAATTATATCATATTAGCCTCTCCTTACAAGTTTACCCTCGCTGGCCAGTTTCTTGGGCAGATGTGGGAGGAGGGTGTTACATTTTATCTATGGTATCCCAAAAATGCAGACTTTGCACTTGATGCCTACACATATGCACATTGGGCAGGTAATATTGATGATCACAAGAGTACTAGTGGAGGAGTATTTTATTTGGGACCCTGCTTGGTTTCATGGTTCAACAAGAAACAATTCTCCATCACTTTATCTACTATTGAGGAAAAATATATTGTTGTTGCATATTGTTGTACTCAACTTCTATCGATGATCCAAACATTACAAGACATTCAAGTCATTTTTCCTAAGCCTATACCTATTCTCTGTGACAATACTAGTGCCATAAGTAACTCTAAGAATCTTGTCATGCACTCAAAAACCAAGCACATTCCAATCAAATATCATTTTCTGAGAGATAAGATGCTTAAACAAAAGGTAAAACTAGATTATGTTCCCTCATAGAATCAAGTTGCAGATATTTTTACAGAGCCACTTCCATGTGATTCCTCTGAATATCTCAGGCATAAATTAATAATGATTTATGCTTCATCACTCTGTTAATTTTTTTAATAGGCATGTCACATTCATGGGGGAGCTATGACTATAAATTACTACAATATACTTTTTGTACGTGGATGGTGTGAAGGACAGTCGTGTATATACACGGTTTCTGATTTAGGCAGATGTGCATACATCTCGGTGATTAATTAAAAAAATTGGCACAAATTCAATGGGATATATCCATTCACCATTTCATGTTTGATCTTCTATTTCTAACATTGGTTTTTTGTATTTCGTTAGTTCAGCAGGAGCAACTATTATAACCCTATAAGTCCCTTGTTGGAATTATAGTTCCATAAGCATGTATTATTGCATATTTTTGTTGATTTCTGGATATTTATATTGTTACTACTAGAGATTTATATGTTATTGTTTTGTCACCATTTATAAATGATGCATGGATTCTAAATGATAATTTTATGAATAATGACTATCTATTGACATGCTTGATGAGTAGGGTGTGTATGTTATGATCAGTATTAATGAATTGTTGTTGGTTGCTAAAGTTACTTGGTGATGCTTAGGAACATTGCATACTTAGTACCATGTTGATGATGCTCAATAGTTTGATGCTCCATTTCCCTATCTTACTTCTTGAGCATGAGGATGTTCATGTTTCTTCTATCAAATTTTCATGTTGCGAGTTCCTATATGGTATATGGTGGTTGTTGATGACTATCATGATCTTACAACCTAATTGTTGAGGTTTTGGATTTGAATGTCATACATGTCCCTTAATGTAAACATCATGTAAACACTCATGTTGTAAATCATTGTAAAATTTAGTCATGTGTGGACTATCAGGATCAAGTTATTTTATGTATGTAATCCCAAATGGGACATTGATGTAAACTCTAGGTCAAAAATGTAAACCCAATATGTTGGGTACCTGGTCTAATAATGAGTCATTGGTTATAGGAAAGGTCTTTTTTTGTTGATTCATAAAGTCTTATACATTATTGATATCTTTATAAGGTTCAACACATGCTCATGGGGAGTATGGTCAATATGTCATTTTCATATTCAACATATCAGACCTATAACGATCCTCCCGACAAACCAAAACAAAAGCCTTCATTGAGCATTGGTCAACCCTTTTCCCTTGATGTGAAAGGGGAAAAGAAGTTTGGCGTTTGGAGAATAATGCTTGGAGAATCTTGGTACAAGTCTTGTTACTCACAGTTATTTACAGGTGGTGACCAAACACCAAAGTGCTTGCCATCAAGTCCAAAAGGGGACATTGTTGGCATTATGGCCAATATATTTCCCTTGCTGGAAACCTACTTCATAAATATGTCAACATGACTATTATTTTGATGCTATAGATGGTATGGACAAAGTAATATCAGTTCAGAGATAGATGGATGGTAAAGGTTAAGTTTGAGAAAGTATGTGCGGGTCCTGAGAAGAAAGGTTGTGTACATATGCAAGTATTGTGAAGAAAAGTCATGTACAAAATCCGCACCATGGTAGCCTAGATACCAGGGATATTTACCATGGTATTGGCCCATATTAATGGGTGCAACAACAGTTATTTGATCCCATCAGAGAATACCAATCGAATTACTAAGGGATTGGCCTAAGGTATTGGTTAAGGCCGAAGCTATATAAGGAGATGGAGATTAAGGTATTTTGTGTGCAAGTATTGTGTTTTCTATGAATGATTTGATCTAAAATAGGTGTGCACCAGAGAGAAAGGAGAAGACTCAGATCTAATATATCTAAAGTATGTTGACATATATGCTTGATTGATTTATTCAATATAAATGTCTAAGTAAGTAACAATGATATATTTGTTCTTATAATGATGTTGTATTCAGAAGTCTTTAGTTTTGACAGTAAAGGCTGTGGAGAGTGAAGTTGTGTTTTTAGCAAAAGATTTCATATTTATGCACATGTTTGTCATTGGATAGTCACGTACATACATGGATTCGTTTCTGGCTAGTCGCATATAATTTCTGTGAAATTATTTCAGTATGTTGAGATATGTACATGAGTGTTATGCATGGTAGTCACGTACATACACTAATATGTCTCATGGATGTCATGTTTATGCTCTTGAGTTTAACAGTATGCCTTAATGATGGAATTTAATCATTTTTTTTCTGATTTTTGATGTTTGTCAATGATGTCTCTATCTTGATAATGTTTGTCTGAAACTATTGATTGGGTTGGTTGTTCATGATTGGAATATTGGTTAGTTATGATGCTATAGTTTTGTGATCTATGATTGCTTCATTGGTCTATGATTGATTCAATACATGATCCAATGATTTATTCAACATTATAGTTAATCATGATTTAGTTTTCAATAACTTAAGATCTATATGCAGATGTTATACAAAGAAGGGGTGTGCATATGCGACCCTTATTCATTATAACTGCATACATAATTTTATTTTTTTGTTTCTAGTTGGGTTCTACATTCAACAACTTGATGCTTCAGAAATTTAGTTGATTTGTAGCGTGATAGTGTCTCAAATTTAGTTCTTTAGTTTGGCATGTTTGTTTGGTTTTATTGTTAATATGGGTTCCGTTTGATAATTTGATGAAAGGTGGCCTACATATTGTTTGATGATTGTTTAACAAGTGGATCTAGTATGAAATATTATGAAAAGTGGTTCATAAGGAACTAAGAGTTGCATCCTTCAAAAAAAGGGCAGGAGCTTCCTTCTAGTAGGAGTTGGTAAACACGTTCAAGGGGTTGCATCTCCTTCCAGTGGGTGTTAGAGAACGAGAGAAGGTTGTATCATTCTATAGGTTGGTTCCTACGTACTGATAAGAGTCAACATCAATACAAATGTAATGAAGAGTTTTCCTTATATCATAAGAAAAAAGACAAAGATAGAAATAGTGGTGGTTTTCTCCCACATTGGGTTTCAACCTAAAATATTGGTGTTCTATGTGTGTTTCTCATTTAGTGTGATTTATTTAGTTTCTCTACTACATATTGAAAAGTAATTAATCTACTGATGTAGTGATTAAAGATATTCATTTAATAGAATACATGAAAAAATAGTAAATTGGATATACATTGGTTTTCTTATCTAAAGTGGTGTACATATGTAGTTTTCTTTAATAACAGTAGTAAACATATTTCATAATCTAAAATTTGAAATTTTGAGTTTAAAATACTGATTCTCCCTCCCCCCACCCAATTATTTTTCCCAAGAATGACTACAACCATACAAAAAAATTCCCCTCGGGCAAGCTAAGAATGATAATAAATTATCACCCAAGTATTGTTGCCCTTACAAGGTGTTGCAAAAGATTGGTACTATGGCATACAATTTGGAGTTTCCTAAATCTTCATGAGTACACCTAGTTTTCCATGTTTCATGCTTAAAGAAGGTTTTAGTTGACAAGCCCTCAGTTCAAACTATATTAGAATAACTTGATGAGGAAGGAAAAATCATATTGGATCGAAAAAAAATTATAGAAACAAGAACCTAATACCTACGAAACAAATCGATTTCAAAATATCTCATTAAATGGAAGAAATTATATTTTGAAGACTCTACATGACAAGATGATATTTTTATTCAGAAGCATCCATAACTACTTAAGAGTCGAGGAAGACACATTTTTGAAGGAGAGGGTCATGTTAGGTCCCTATAATACTAGTGTAGCCCCCATAATGTTATTATTATGCCCCATAGAAGCCCATTATTGTTATTTTTATACCCTTACATTATTATTGTTATGTAGGCCCTAATTATATTATGACCCCTTAGACTCCCATATATAGCAAGGAGATCTTGTTTTGAATCATCCAAGAACTGTTCATTTATCTAATGTAAAAGGAGATTTCCCCTTGAGGAGGCTTATTTTCAAGTTGTTGATCAATATTTTCTTATGTTTTGTGATCTGGTTACACAACAATTTTCTACTCCATTTTTTCCAATTTAGGACTTCTTCAATTTGGATGGTGAAATTGCTAGCCCTTATCAGACTTGGGAGGCATGCATTTTCAAGGACCATTTCTAGCATTGGATTTATTACTTTTTATAAGTTCTTTGACACACATAATAGTTGAATTCTCAATCAAATATGTTGATTTATAGAAGAGAGAAATAGTAGCGAATGAGAATGTTGTTACAATGAGAATTTATTCATCATAGCTTAACATAGCCTAAGGTACCCTTCTAAATAGTCATGACCATTAGACATGACTATTACTATTCTTTTTATATTATATTATATTTTTCTTTTATTACTACTTAGCTTATCTTTATTTTCATTTTTTATATAACATTTCCTACCACTTTAACAAATGCTTTTTCCTCAAAGCACTTATGAATGAATTCATATTTCCTTCTCAAGTTTCATCTTAATTCTAGGTTTGTTTGAGATTCTTTGGGTGGCTTGTTCATGGAAAAAATGATGAATATGCATGTTCATTTTGTGGAATATTGACGCAAGAACATCTTACCTCCAAGTCAAAGCAAATTTTGAATGGACCTAGGGGTCTTTAATTTACCGAAGTAGTTGGTTCCTTAATTGGGTGTATTTAATTATTTTTATTTCCCATGTTTTTAAGGAAATCTAGAAAATTTGTGTAAATAGGATTGACATTGAGGAATATTGTAATAAAATCTACTCTTTGAGGAGATCTAAAGAATATTTGAATGAGTTATAGAAGTTTTATGATTATTTAGATCTCTTTAGAAATATGTGTATCTATAGGATACAGGGATAGAAGTTCTTGAGTAATTAGTGGATTTGAGTTGATTGTAGTTCAGAATATTATTGTATAATTGTAAGCAATGAGGCAAAATAGGAAAGTATGCAGAAAGAAAGGAGAAAGAGTTGAAAGGATTAGAAGAGTGAGGCCCAGTTTTCCATTAGGCCAAGAAGGTTCGATTCAATGTAAATTAGGCATAGAGGCCTATATGTAATATTCGTACAGTGATATGATAATAGGAGAAAAACATTATGTCTCGAGTGTGCTAAAATTTCTGTAAATTGAGGCTACGTTATTGTTTGTAAATGAGATTTTTATATGATCTTTGTACTTTATATTTAATTTAGTTTTGATGCAAGTTGGCATAATTAAGCTCATGAGAAAGAGCACTCTGAAGAAGTATGTTGAAGTCTATACATAGGAGGCAAGAAACATTTTTATTCAGAACCAACTTAAACTATTGATTGTTGACCAAATGGTGTGATCAAGAATCCAGTTTACCCAGGGAAGAGGCATATGGGAAGCCATGGAGGATCATATACCACATAGGAAAATCATGTAGCAATATGATATGGTAAACCTATAATGGAAGTTGAGTAGCAGTGGGTGAGAATTAGTTTTAATTAGCCTATCGCAATTCATTATATAACAAAGAGTGACATGAAAGAGTCTTAATATGTGAAACATTATTATTAAGGAATAGATTGCCCCTCCAAAAGTATGGGGTCCAGGGTTAGCAGTTAAAGAGAAAATGAGGTACAAAAACTAACACGAAATTTCTTGTCCATGAGTCTATCACCCCAAATGTTTCAAAGCGTGACTCAATTTTAAATTGTTGGGGTCATCATTTAATATAGGCTAGGGTCAAATGTTAAAGAGAAATATTCCCATCCCAAAGTTTGTCTCCCAAGTAGTTTTAACGAAAGGAACAAAGGACTACTTTCCAAAGAGGTAGGGTATAGGGACATATGTTGCTTAAGAATTTTATATTAAAAACTAGGGAATTTATCGTCGCAACTTCTATCTCCCTAGTATTTTTTAAAGATAATCCCATGGGAAAGTGTCGAGGTCTTGGGATTTAGTGTCATGTTCGCAAGCAAGGTTGTATGGGAATTTTCTATTAAGGCTTGGGTACTTATTACTTACAAAAGGTGAGGTTCAACCAACATTAATTAACGAAGATAGAAGAAAGTCTTCCCATTGGATAAATAATAGTTGTTTTGGTGGATATTCTCCCCATAGGCTTTTCCTTAGGCATTTGGGAATATGTTGATATTAAAAGTGTTAGGGTTCAGGGTTTAACTATATTGGTTAAATGTCATGGTTGCAAGGCATTTAGAAAGGGAGCTTCAATAAGGAAAGAGGATTGATAGAAGATTGAGACACATTAAAGTAAAAGGAAAATATTTTATCCCTATGCTTCTATATGATATCATTATTCCATAGTCATGATTCAATGCATATGATGTATACTTGGCCTGCACATGAATATTATATCATACTTGAATTTGATTGTTTTATAAAGGGTTTTGAACCATACCCGTGTATCTCCTCCCACTTGCTTTTAAAATTATTCCACTGGGTTATGATATTACCGATTCCCATTCCATAGTCATGATAAAAATGTTATTAAAGGTCATTATTCTTCCATAGTTAGGTTAAGAAAAGTGCGCTCCCAATTTTGGAATTGTGGGGATGTTGGTCAAAACTTGATAGCCTACATCAAAAGTGGTTTCAAAGTAGGTTTTAATACTACTTATTTTAACGATAGAGAAATTTGATAATACATAAGAGAACCAAAAAATCATATATCAACAGAGGAGTTGTTTTCGACAAAAATGGTGGAGCAATGCATTATAATAAGATCAAATTTGGAGGAGTCTAAATGAGGTAAAATTGATTTTATTTTAAAATTTATGTTAACAATTGAATATTGATGATTACAAGATGAAACTATGAGGAAAAACACTAGAGACCTTGGGAGTAAAGTGTAACATAATGTTCTAAGTCAAAAGAAAATTGAATGACCGCAACAATAGATATGGAACAAGTAAAGGATTGGAAATTGGAGATGAATGCAGCAAAGGGTTGAAAGAGCTGATGTGATCTCTAGGAGGATTGTTTTGAGTACATATAAGATGAGATTTTTAAAGAGAAATGATTTAGAGGAGTGGATCAAAAAGAATATTTTTTAACACAATATCTTAGAAAGAAGAATATCATGGTTTTTATACTAACTCTTGATCTTAAGAATTTGTGTTTGTAGGTAATAGATTGGTAGTAGTTATTATAGAAGAAAACATGTGATAGAGGAAGAGGAGCAAGAAAATATCTCAAGTGAAGAAATTGTGATAGAACCCTAACATCAAGATGATATTTCTAAAGAAAATGAAAATAGAGTTCTCAGGAGAAGAGAGAGGTGAGAAGATGAAGATGTAGAAACCAACAACTTTGAAAGTTGAGGAGAACGGGTGCTCGAGAAGAGGTTCTACTACATATGACTAGAAGAAGAAGAGAAGACACCAAGAATACGACTTGGTACCAGTGACAAGTTGCAAACTTATTATGGAGATGGAGAAGGCTTATTTCATCTCATAAGTGGATGTCAAGAGTTAACAAAAGAAAGGAATAATGGCTTCTAATAGTCATAACAAGGGTTCAGAGAATATAACTCACAATTCGATGAAAGGAGATGTTAAAGAAACTGGAATAAAGAGGATGATTGGTGAAGAACTTGAGAGGTACATGGTTGAGTTAGGAGTAGAACTCAATCATTTGAAATAGTTTCTACAAGGCCAGGGATATGGGTGGATAATGAAGAAAAAGAAGGTAATATGGTATCGATGGAAAATGAACCTAAGGCAAGGGATCTATGATAGGTTTAAGGAAGAACTCAGAGTAGTTGAGTATAATTTAGTTGTTTTTTACCAAGGTTTATTCCTTGATGAAGAGGAAGCTAGAGATGTCGAGGAGAAATTTATTGATAACTTGATGAACTATGGGATTAGCTCAAATTAGCATGAAGATGTAGTAGCTAAGGCATTGAATGATATGTCTTATATTTTTAAACTTGACATTTTGTGTATGATTGCAGGTTTGGTAGGTAATGAATAGCATCTAAATGATGTGTTTATGAACGATCATGAAGAAATGAGACTTCTAGAAGATATCACTGAGATAGAGAGATTTTTAAGTGAGCATGTGTTTGTTGACCTTGAATATGGTAGATTTAATAGGGGAATTGCTAAAGTAGGCCATAGTTTAAACTTTGTTCTAAAATAAGATGAAGTAGCATCAGAAGATGAAGAGTTACTTCATGAAGACATGCTCAAGGAGATGTCAATACTAATTGAAAGTCTCATGCTAGAGAAAGAAAGAAAAGATGAAGGTAAGATGGATGTATTGGAGGATTGATTAGTAGATAATCCAAGTGATGGATATTATATAGAGGATATACATATAATTCAAGATTGTTTTGTTGAATTGTATGAAGAGTTGAATTTCTTGGAGGAAAGAATAGAAATCCAAAGTCTTATGTATCCAGACCAAAATAACATTGAAACATAAAAAAAATATAGATCAATGACTATATAATAAGCCACTTCAAGGGGGAAACCTCCCTTTACATCAAATAAATGAACAATTCCTGGATGATTCAAGTGACAAGACCTCCTTCGTATATATAGGAGTTTAAAGGGTCAAAATATAATTAGGTCCTACATAACAATAATAATGTAATGGAGAAAAAATAACAATAGTGGGCTTCTATGGGGCACATAATAACAATATTGGGGCTACACTAGTATTATAGGGATCTGACATCCCCCTCTACTTTAAAAAAATATTGTCCTCAAAGCTTGAGTAGTTTTGGATGCTTCTATATAAAATACTCATTCTCGCATATGGAATATTCAGTAGGTATGTTCTTCCACTTAATGAGATACTCTAAAATTTATCAATTCCAACATTGTTAGATTCTCATTTCCATGATTTCTTCAGGCTCCAATATGATTTCTACTTCCTCTCCAAGTTTTTGAACTATAGTTTGAACTAGGATTTTGTCACGTATAAACTACTTTAAGAATGAAATATGGAAAGCTATGTGTACTCACGAGGATGTAAGAGACTCAAAAAATCATAAAGACTTCAGAGAGCTGGAATCTCTCATCCACCCAAGAATCTCAAACCATTTTTGAAAAACAAGAAAAGGAAAGAAAAAAGATCCAACTTCTACGTCACAAGGGAAGCAAACAAAAGATTGGGATATCAACAACTTCAACATCAATAAATATTTGTTCAAGAGGTATAGAATACCCAAATGCCTCACAAAAAAGATCAGGAACCCAACTTCAAATGTAAAAGTATTTAAAAACTGAAAACCCTAGGTTGACACAAGCATTTTTCAAACAAGAGGAGAGACATCAATAAAAATGGTTATTAAGGTGATTACAGACCTCACAAAGATCGAGAAAGATTAAAGAAACTTGGTCAAAGCCTCAATAAATTTAAGAAATTGAATTTTTTTTCATTTTTCAGGTATGTATCTGATTGCTCAGATACAATTTAGAATATATAAGTGACTGTGTATGGAGAAACTAGCGTATATGCAAGTTTCTTTGGAAGAAACTATGTATGTACATAACTGTCTATAACAAGGAATACGTATAAAAAGTAAAATGAGGAAAAATAAAAAGGAAATCCTATATTTTAAAGATCAAGATGAAAGACCAAATTACTCAAGACTTTAGAAGACTTAGGAAACCAAGAAACAACAAACTAAAAACCCATATCAAAGAAAACAACCCTTATAGGAAATACTTGATGGTATTCCTCAACGGACTCACCAATTATATTGGTGGAAAATAAAACCTCAGGCTAGGGTTGAAAGCCTCAACAAAGTGGAACAAATCAAACAACAAAGAACACTCAATCTAACATGCCAAGAATTTAATTTATTAATTTTAGACTTAGGAACATACTTCAGGGTCCTGCATTTGAAGATGTTCCGGTAGGGTCCAAACCGTCTGCTTCCTCCATGGCGTGAAATCTTGCAAATCAATTACAAAAGAATATATAGAATATATAACTAAAATTACATGTATACGAATATGTCATATCATCATAAATAGCAATTTATACTATCATTCATAAGATTAAAACATATGTTAGGAACAAGGCATGAACTTCTTTATCGATGAAAAATAGTAAGTGTGAGATAGATACAACCTGATCTAGATCAAAGCCATTGACGAATACTTCCTCCAAATTCATCCAACCATATCCAAAAAGTAAACCTCTATAATATATGCAATAAGATATTAGATAAGGGGACGGAGAATCTCTGCAAAGAAAACCAGGGTTTGCTAAAGATTGGAAGTGTCATAGGAAGGGGAAAAGAAGACTTGATTTCGGGGAAATCAAGCATAATGTTGATATATCTCTTCTCTCTTATCCATTAGGCCTACCCAAGGGTTGTATATATACCACCTCAAATTGGTTACTTCAGTTAGGCCATAGGATCCTATAGGTGGGCTCTCGGTAAAACTCGTAAACCCTACCCGAAAAATAACATTGTATTTTATTTTTTCAAATTTAAAAATGTACATGCTAGTATAATGTTTAGGGACCAATGTATGTACATGATTTTTTGTGGGAAAAATCACGTATGGAATTTGAAATATAGTTTTTTAATATAAACTAAAGTTTGCAAGGGTAAATGCACTGCCCATGCCCATAAAAGAGCATGATGTCTACAAGAGTGTTGAATGATGCTATAACAGATAGCTCTAATTTGTATGCCATAGTACCAATATTTTGCAACACCTTGTAAGGGCCATTGTACTTGGGTGATAATTTATCATCCTTATTAGATTCCTTGATGGAAATTTGATTGTATGGTTGTAGCTACAAAAATACCCAATCACTCACATTAAAACTTTTTTCACTGTGGTGTTGATTTGCTTGTTGTTTATGTTGAAAATTGCAACAAAAAATGTTGAAAATGACATCAAGAAAGATCTTGATTTAATTTGTCCTTGAATTAAATTAGGAATAATAGTGTGATTCCACATCTCATGAAAACTTGTATTAGTTAACTAAGTTAATTTGACTTATTTGGATCAGTTAATTTGAGTTGAAGGTATAACTTTACTCATGTAGAGTGTATCCTACTTTACAGGAGCCCTGGTTGAGTTTATTTTGAGATGTAATTAATTAATTCAATTTAACTAAGTTAAAGTCAATTAAACTAGTTCCAATTGTTGGAGGAACTAGTGGGAGGTCTAGTAGTGTGGTGCTTCCCATAGTCGAGTGTGGTGTTTCCTAAACTGCAGTTGTGTGGTGCTTCACGAAGTGCAACATGGTGGTGCTTGAAGTGTAGTGTGATGTTGCCTAAAGTGCAGTGTGGTGTTGCTTGAAGTACAATGTGGTGCTACTTGAAGTGGAGTGTAGTGTTGCATGCAATGATCAACTAGTAAATTGATGATTCACTCATAAATAATTCATGCATGTCATATCTGAGAAAGATCCGGTTGAGATTAGAGTTTAAGGATAGTCTACTGTAATTTGTATAATTATCCAAATTGTATAGATAGTGCATGTAGTCAGAGGAAGATCCTAAAGGAACCGTGCAATCCAATGGAGGAAAATTCCTATCAAATAGAGGCATAATTCCTCGTTAAATAATGCAAGGAAATAGAAACTTGGGTAAGCAAAAAATTAGTTAAGTATTGGTCTGGGCTTGTCTAGGAAGTAGTGAGACAGATGGAGATAGTGTAGAGGTTACTCGACTTGAAAAAAGCATTGTAATCTTCTCATATTTTCTGACTAATGCAATATACAGATAGCAGGCATTTTTAGATATTGCTTTCCCTAGGAAATCATTGTGTAATGTGTTGAGTAAATTCTTTCTCTTGTATGCTTCATGATCTCATGATCATTTAATTGTTTTTGTTGATGAGTAGAGTAGATTGAAGTTGATTGTTTTAGCATATTACAATTAGCAGTTTTAATATACAAGGGATTTCTACATGGTATCAGAGCTAGATTTGTAGAAATTTCTACATGGTATTATAGTTGAAATCACAATAGAAGAGAAGAATTTGAAGTTGTCCTAGCAGATTGACAGAGCTCTAGTTCAGGCAGATCCCAAAGAACCTATGTGCAAACTTCTTAATGGAGCTAGAAGGATGCTAGTGGGTAGATCAATGAGCGAATTTTTAGTGACAAAAAAGGGAGTTGTCATCATTGATATTAAAAGAATGAGGAGAAGATATATTTCCCACAGGGAGATCAAGACTCAGAGGGAGTCTAGTTTTAGAGGGAGCATCCCTACGGAAGCTAGTACTTCAGGATGTGGGGAGATCATACTCATTATTGCAGTAGTTGCAGCAGTAGTGTTGAAGTAGTAGTAGCAGCACTATAGGTATATTAGGTTTATCTCATGCATGCAAATCCATAAGGAGCAAGGAAAACGTTAGAGACTTGGTGGTTAAGAGCGAGCATGTTAAAACTTTCAACATGCAGCTTCGGAAGAAGCCTCAATAAGTTGTGGAGTAGCAACAATTAGAGAAGTAGAGAGGAGGCCGAGTGTTGACATCCACTCAAGAAGAGACATCCAATAAGGGGGGATTTCAAGCAAAGTGGGAAAATGGAGCACATTAATTCATACCTCCAAGTGAGAGGTGGGGTCATGAGAAGCAATAGTCCCAAGAGTGCAAAAATTTGGCCAGGGTCCATTGAGGCGTTTTTGTCTCATGGATCATTACCTTGCTATGAGGGCCCATAGTATTCAGTAGCAGGATGATCATTGTCAATCAAATTTTGAGAAGCATAGAGCATATTTGACAAAAAAGTAGGAGGCTCAGTGGCAGAGTCAACATCAACATTGTTTTACCAGTAGATAGTTGGATACATAGTTGATTCAATTTACTTTGTTTGCATTATTTTTAGTTGCAGATGTTGCAGTAGCAACAACAACAGTGACAAGAGTTGCATGCAAAACATTCCAAAGGATATGCATTGGGATAAATGTGAATCCATTTCTGGTTGAGAGGGAGTGTTGAAAATAGCAACAAGAAATGTTAAAAATGGCATAAAAAAGGATCTTGATTGAATTTGTCCTCGAATTAAATTAGGAATAAAATTGTAATTGCCCATCTCATGACAACATGTATCAGTTAACTAAGTTAATTTGACTTAGTTGGCTCAATTAATTCAAGTTGAGGGTCTAACTTGAGTCATGTAGAGTGTCTCCTACTTATAGGAGCCCTGATTGGATTTATTTTAAGTTGTAATTAATTAATGCAGTTTAACTGAGTTAAAGTCAGTTAAACTAGTTCCAATTGTTGGATGAACTAGTGGGAGTTCTAGTAGTTTGTTGTTTCCTGCTGTCGAGTGTGGTGATGCCAGAAGCATAATATGGTGTTGCCTGAAGTGTAGTGTGATGTTGCCTAGAGTGTAATGTAGTGTTACCTAAAGTACAGTGTGGTGCTTCCTAAAGTGGAGTATGGTGCTTGTTGTAGTGATCAACCAGTAAACTAATGATTCACTCATAAATAACTCATGCATGTCAGATCTGAGAAACACATAGTTGAGATTGCACTTCAGGGATAGTATCCTATTAGTTGTATAATTATCACAGATGGTGCATGTAGTTGGAGGAATATCCTAAAGGAGTTGCACAATCCAAAGGAGGAAAATTCCTACTAAATAGAGGCGTAATTCCTTGTTGAACAACTCAAGGAAATAGGGACTTGGGCAAGAAGAAAATTAGTTAAGTATTGGCCTAAGATTGTCAAGGAAGAAATGAGATAGATAGAGATAGTACAGAGGTTTCTCAGGCCTGAGGAAAGCATTGTAATCTTCTCATATTTTCTAATTAATCTAATATACAAATAGAAGTGGTTTTTAGTTGTGGATTTCCCTAGGAAATCATTGTGTAATGTGTTTATTGAATTTCTTTTCTTGTATGATTCATGATCTCTTGATCGATTAATTGTTTCCATTGATAAGTAGTTTGAATCTACAAGGAATTTGTATAGTTTCATTTGATTATATGCCAGAGTCAGGTTATCCTCTAACTTCTTGTTGATTCTCAATGTGATTTTTTGATACTTGAACCTTAGAATTGTATTGCTGAGACGATGCGATGGATGGTGGATGATATCCATAAAGCACCATAAATGGGGTCATTTTTGTTGCAATATGGAAGGAATTGTTATACCACCATTCTGTTGGAGGTAACCACTTAACCCATTATGTGTGTTTATCATATACAAAGAAATGAAACTTCCCTTCCAAACTTTTGTTCACTATCTCAATTTTCCCATCAGATTGAGGATGATAGATGATTCATGAGCCAATTGGGTACCAAGATAAGAAAATAATTTTGTCTGAAAACCTCCAATGAAAATGGCATCTTTGTCACATACAATAATATTTTGGTTTCCATGTAGATTTTGAACTATTTCCACAAATGCAGTAGCAACTATACGAACTTTGAAAGGATGATATAGTGCACAAAAGTGGGCATACTTGGTAATCCTATAAACTACCACCATGATGACACTCTTTCCTTCATACCTGGGTAAAAATGTGATAAAATCCATTGAGATGGATTTTATCACATGTATGCTATTATATGTGCATATCATGATCATGATCATGAATAGGTGGGAGACATTTGGAAGTCTCAAAAACCTTGGAATGATTGTCATGGACACTTTGGAGATCTATATAAATGGAAAACTTAGATGTTTGAACATATAATGAGAATAATTGCATAATTAGCCCTTGATGTTCATTATTCAAAATATTTTTCATGTCATTAGAGCTTATTATCTTCTCAAGTTTCCCTGTGATACCCCTTAATTCAATTTCCTTTCCTTCCCATAAAAATTTCAAGTTTCATAAAATTAAAATTTATCATCCTCAAAGATTGTAACCATAAGACTCTTAATACAATGTCAGCGCCACCCATTTGAATGGAAAGAATTGGACTATTCAATACATATTCCCCATGGTTAGATTGATTTTATGTCACTTCCCTAAGCAATTTATAGTTTCTCTTTTTATAACCATTGCTTGACACTATGACGTTGGATATAGAAAACAATTCAAATCCTTAGCTATTTTACAGTGAATAAAGTTATGGGTACTACCTAATTAAATCAAGACTATTACCTTTTTCTTCCTGATATGTCCTTCTATCTTGAAGTTTTAGGGGTGGTAATTCCTACTAATGCATTGCAAGATATGGTCAAATTCATTTCTTCTTTTTCAACCCCTAGGGTTGGTTCTTGGTGTATATATTCTTCTTTTTATGTTTCTTGTTCCTTTTCTTCCTCTTCTTTACAACCTATCTAAAATTATTTATTCTCAACGCGCTTATGACCTATAGTGTATTTTATAGCACAATTGTAGCAAATCTCTTTTGCTCTTTTTTCCTCCATTTTTTCTGGTGCCAACCTTGTACGTTGTGGAAGCCTAGGAGCTTCAACACTTCCATATTTATATTGTGAGAGGTAGACCTCCTTGTTTTCATAATTTTCCTTTCAAGTTTCCTATCCACCATTAATGCATTCTCCAATGACTTAGTTCCAAAAGGTGAACCTCATGTTGGATGTTATCCTTTAAAGTCCCTATGAATACATCAATCAAATGCTCCTCTATAATATCAGTTACCTCGATATTCAATATTTGGAAGTCCTCAATGTGCTCCCCAAATAAACCCTTTTGTTTGAGATTTATCAACTGGATAAATAAGGTACTTCTCTTTGTATCCTCATAATGTGTTATCAATTCTTTTGTAAAAAAATTTCCAAGTGATAAGTGATTTACGAGAACAAAGCTATCGATACCACACAAATTGTTTGGGTTCTAAATATCAAGATGCAATGCATAATCTTTGTGTGTGTTGCGCATCATGTAGATCAAAGAACTTCTTGATATGTAGTATCCATGTGAATGAATACTTTCCATCAAGATACCTCATATCAATCTTTGGAATATGATTTTCCTTCAACCCAAATTTAGGAGTCTAAAATCATGATTCACATTCTATTTGTTCTCATTGTGAGTTTCATGGAATAACGTACCATTAGGAAGAATTTCTTGTACCAACTTTGTCAAACCTTCCATTTATTATTTTGGACCATCCTTAAAAAATTCCATTTTTTCTTATAAAACATCCATCTTAGCTTCTAATTCATTTTTGGTTGCTCTTTGTGATAGCAAAAATAGTTGTACTTGTTCTCGTAATTTTGATATATCATGTTCTACTTCTTCATCTTCTTCATGCATCCTAGTAGATATTTCTAAGGGATTAATGCTGTATAATTTTTTTGTTTGGGAGTGATTAGGTGCTCAAACAATAACTCAAATTTCAAAGTTGTTGGATTGGCATGGAACCTGGATGAACGCATAGTTCATGTCATCTTGAATCTGGTGCAACTCATTTCATGCAAAACGGACTCCGTATGACTTCAGAAATGAGTTTTCTTCACTTTCCCAAACAGAGGAATTTAAAAAAGAAAAGGACAGCCCAGCCAGAAGTCCATATTGCTCAAGGGGATCCTCAGTGAATTATATCATGATAAGTGGCACATTTGTATTGGTCAAATTTTAATGGTTTTGATTGGTTGAAAGAGAGGCCAACCATGGGCTGACACGTGGCCCAACTGGAGGCCACCACATGGTAGCCTGGGAGGCCACCAAAAGTTTTTCTATACCCTAGGTGGAGGTAGCGGGGGTCAAACCCGTGACGTCCACACACAATAGAGCTAGCTACCATTGCATCATGTGTCATGTTTCTTAATGATATTGATTGCACGTTCTTTATAGATTTTAATGCTATGAATTTTGGAGGTTAGGCTAGCCTGTGGGGGCCAACACACTGACATAGCCACCCCTTGTGAACACTGATACCTAGCCGCTAACAGTTATGTGATTGCCGAAGGAAATAGGCTAGTTTTGGGAGCTAGCCCTTGGCCCCATGGCCCTCCATATGGCCTTAACTCTGAATTTTTAGGCCTCAGCAGCCAATTTATCCGCTCGTATTTTGATGGATTTGGTGGCTAGTTAATGGGAATCCGGGCCAAAATGAGGGTTCGATGCCAGATTTTGGGCAATTTGTGGAGCCAATAGTGGAGAAACTAGGAGAGGTCATAACTTCTCTAGTTTTTGACCAAATTGGGAGGAAAAATAGGCTAGATTACCATTTTTGGACATTCTAGACTCAATGGAGTAGGTTTCAGAAGCATTTGAACATTGTAAACACATATTTTTACAGTTTCGAGCATAATAGAGAGGCCCAAGCCATTGGACGCTGGACCAAGGAGGCGTAGCCTAGGAGGGGTGAACTCCTTCATCATGTTCCTATTGTGATGTGTTGTTGGTGATGTTTTGTACATTTATATGTTTCTATTCAGTTTATTATTTATGTTAAATTTCTCATAAAATTAACATAAAATCTCATTTTCACTTGTAATAAACTCATGAATCCTTTCACATGAATAGAATTTTCTTTACAATCTGAGGAGGATCTTAGCACACCAAAACTAATATTCCTAATCAGATCATATTGGTATCTGAGCACTAGGTTTGCTTTGTGCAAGAAGGATTCAACTTTTTGCAAGTTTATGTCATGCTTACAAGGTTAAAATTCAAAAGAGGCGAAAGGAAGCTGGTTGAAAGCCTTGAAGTTGGATCAAGGGGAAGGAGGAAAAGGTTGCCACAATCTCCAACACCAGTTCTTCCTCAAACTGCAGTTGAGACTCTAGTGAGAATGCCACATGAAGGAGACCCTACAATGACAGAGGATGAGAACTTCTTGAGGAAGGCTTTCTTTGATATGACAGAGATGGTGAAGGTCCTCTATGAATAGAGGAATAGTATACTACATGGTGAAAGCTCCAAACCTCCCAAAGGAGAAGGTTCTTCAGGAGGAGGTAATAGAAATGGAGTTAAACCTCCACCCTCTCCACCATATTCTTCATTTTATTCTTCACATGATTCTTCACCCTCTTCCACTAACACAACCCTTACTCATACTCATCAACATACCTCAAAAGAATTTGGTAAATCACCCTTTTTAAAACTTGATGTTAAATTTGAACTACCCATGTATAATGGTGAAGTGAATACATAGAAGCTCGATAATTGGATTCATCAATTGGAGGTCTATTGTAGAATTCAAAACCTTCAAGAGGATGACAGAAAGATTCAGTTAGCTTCCTTGAGAATGGAGGGTGCATCACTAGTATGGTGGGAATCAAAGACACAAGAGGAGATGAAAAACATGGTAATATCTCAATTTCTTGGTTTGATTTCATTTCTACAATTAAAAGATAATTCTACCTTCTAGCTTATATGTAGAAAGCCATCATGAATTGGCAAAAATTTAGACAGCTTAAAGTCAAAATGTGCAAGATTACACCCAATAATTCAGAAAAAGGTCTCTAATGTTAGGTGTAGATTTGCAATCACAAGACACATAGTTGAAGTACATAGGGGGTTTACACAGTTACCTTAGGCATACTATCTTAATGTTTAATCCAAATAATATAGATGATGTGTGTGTGCAAGCCACTCATCTTGAGGGAAGAGGGAAAAACACTCTAGAAGAAGGTAGTAAAAAGTTTTTTAAGGGTAAAGGAAAATAAAAGGGTTTAAAAGAGAAGGGAAAGAAAAATGAATTTATCAAGAAGGAAGGAGAGAAATTAACATGAAAACATTGTTCCAAATAGGATCACGATGAAGCTCATTGTTGGAAGCTTCATCCCGAAATGAAACCAAGGAAATTCAACAACAAGGGAAAACAAAAGACAATTGCAACCACTCAACGGGATTTGGGATCCGATTCGGGTGACGAAACTAAAATTACAACCATGGGTGTGAAGGGAAAAGAATCCATTGCTAGCACTATCACTTAAAATTCACATAATGAAACTCCAAATGAAAAGAAGAGGATAGAACTTTTTCACATAATAGCGATCTGAAAACATAGAAAAATTGATACACTTTGTGACGTTGGCTCTCAAGCCAATCTTATCTTTGAAAATATTGTCAAAATTTTAAACTTGGAAACCATTCCACATCATAAACCATATCCACTTCGATGGGTGTGTGACAATGCACAATTTTAGGTAACTAGAAAGTGTAAACTGAAATTCACCATCACTGCCAATTTCATAGATGAAGTGGAGCTTGATTTTTTCCCATTAGACATATGTGGTATAATTTTGGGCAGACCATATCTCTATGACAGAAAAGATATCTTCCATGGACATGAGAAAAAAATACCATTTGTTCAAATATGGAGTAGAATATATTGTGAGAGCTCATAGAAAGAAACTAATTATTTCACTTGCTAAGGTGGGGCAGGTAAGAAGACTAGTGAATTCAAGCAAGAATTTTTTGCTTCTAATGATCAAACCCAAGAATGATGTTGATAATGAAGCTTT
Organism: Pinus taeda; assembly: GCA_000404065.3. Classification (NCBI taxonomy): domain Eukaryota; kingdom Viridiplantae; phylum Streptophyta; class Pinopsida; order Pinales; family Pinaceae; genus Pinus; species Pinus taeda. The sequence goes on along the minus strand of APFE030520807.1, from coordinate 35,605 downwards.
TAAAGGTTGTGATTCAAAATTTAAATTTGAATTGGTTGATGTAGTTAACCAATATGATGAGATGTTTTAGCAACCAAAATGATTTCCTCCCAAGAGAGGAATCCAACATGAGATACAGTTGTTGCAAGATTGTCCTCTTCCTAACATTGGCATGTATACAATGTCAATCATGAAAAGTGCAGAAATTAAAAAGAAAATACAAGATTTGTTGGATAAAGGGATCATCAGGCCATGTTCTTCACCATGTGTTTCACCTATTGTTTTGGTGCCAAAGAAGGACGGAACATGGCGCATGTGTGTGGACTTCTGTGCATTGAAAAAAATTACAGTAAAGAACAATTACCCACTGCCTAGAATAGATGATTTACTTGATCAATTGAAAGATGAAAAGTATTTTAATAATTTGGACATAGGGAGTGGCTACCATCAAATTAGAATAGTTGAAGGAGACATTTGGAAGACATCATTCAAAACAAAACAAGGTTTGTTTGAATAGTTATTTATTCCTTTTGGTTTATGTAATGCTCCTACTACATTCACATGTGTGATGAATGATGTGTTGAGGCCATTTCTTGATGAGTTTGTTATAGTATTTTTAGATGACATCTTAATTTTCTGTAAATCTCATGATGAACATGTCATGCATGTGAGAAAATTACTTGATGTCTTAAAGAAAGAACAGCTGTATCTAAAGATGTCAAAGTGTAAGTTTGGAAAAACTTCTTTAGTTTACTTGAGTCCTATTATTGGAGGAGTTGAGTTGAAAATAGATCCCTCCAAGGTTGATGTCATTTTGAATTGGCTGAGGCCCAAAATAGTTACTGAGGTAAGAATTTTTTATGGAGCAACCCAATATTAGAGGAAATGCATTGCTATTTTTTATTCTATAAAATCTCCTTTGCATGCATTGGCAAGTGTGAAAAAGGATTTTCAGTGGGAAGGCAAATGAAAAAAGGCCTTTGATGAAGGAAAAGATCAGTTCAAATCCAGTACTTGCACTTCCAGACTTGTGACAGTCATTTGAGATTCATATTGATCCTAGTGACTATGACATGGGTGTAGTCCTCATGCAACATGGTAAGCCTATCTTTTTTCATTTGAAAAATTTTAATCCTACATCTGACAATGAATTGTATGCATTGGTGTAAAGTGTGAAAAAGTGGAAACACTACTTGATGGGTAAGGAAACAATTATTCACACTAATCATCAGCCATTGCAATACTTGCAATCTCAATCAAAGTTTTAGAAATCAAGGCACTTCTGATGGATGTCTTTTCTTCAACAATTCCACTTAGTAATCAAGTATAAGAAAGGTGTCTACAATAAATTTATTTATATGCTTTCTAAGCATATTATTAGTGTAGCTACTTTACTCAAGCATAATTATGTTTTGCATGAAATTTATATTGAGCAATATGCATTAGACAATCACTTTCAAGATATTTATGCAAGATTGAGTCAAGGTAACCAAGTAGAGGAATTGAATTATCATTTGCATGATAACTTGTTGTACAATCTTGGCAAACTTTGTATTCCATGGGGAGAAAGCGTCAACATCATAAGTGAGGAACATACTTCTCTTATTGCTAGTCATTTTGGTATAAGTTAGATAGTGGCACATCTACAGAGGTATTTTTATTGGCCTCATATGCTTGAAAGTGTGTCACGTTTTATTAAAGGATGTTCATTATGTGCAGCCAATAAGCCTAGAAATAGGAAGTTAGGAATGTACACACCACTTTCAGTTCCTTCAAGACCGCAGGAGACTATTTCTATGGATTTTGTAGGAGGTCTTCCACAGTCAAAAAAAGGTCATGATTATTTGTATGTAGTTATGGATAGGTTTAGGAAAATGTGTATTTTGATGCGATATAAAAAGAAAATTACAGTTGAACAAACCGCTCAGTTATTCTTTCAAAATGTATGGGTGCATTTTGGATTACCCACATCCAATTTTAGTGATCGAGATTCTCGCTTTGTTGGGAATTTTTGGTCAAGCTTATGGGGATTCATGGACACAAAATTGGAATAGAGTACAACATTTCATATGCAAACAGATGGTCAAATAGAGGTGGTGAACAAGACAATGATACATATTCTTTGTGGGTATTGCAGCAAGCATCCTAAGTTGTGGGATGAACATTTTCATTTTATTCAGCATGCTTACAATCGGGCCAAGCACTCTTCAACTCAAACATCACCATTTGAGGCATGTTTGGGATACTTTCCTAAGTATCCTTTGGATTTCATTTTTGGGAAAGATGTTGTTATTGATGGTCATAGTGATATAGACAAAGCAAGAAGGTTCATTGAACAAATCCAATTGGTACACCAAAGAGTTGAAGAATGACCTGAAATGAGCCAAGGAAAGTACAAATAAAGGCACAACAAGCATCATGTAGATCAAAAGTTCCAAGTCTGTGATGAAGTTTGGATTCAAATTAGCAAAGGGAGGCTCCAATGAGAAAGTAAAAAACGTAAACCAAGTAGATATGGCCCATTCAGAATTTTGGAAAAGATTGGTAACAATGCCTTCAAGTTGGATTTGCCTTCATCTATCCAAATTTATGTTGTTGTTAATGTTGAGAACTTAAGGTTGTATGAGCCTCCATTGATTGAAGATTAAGGAGAAAATGTCCCAATTCCTTCCATAGAGGATTTTTTCTCCTAAATACCTTAATGAACTACAACAAGACACCATTCTTGATAGAAGAATAAGGTCATCAAAATGAGGGAATGTGGATTACCTTCGAGTGGGGCTCAAGGGAAAAAGTCCTTCAAAGGTCAAATGGATTGAGATTGGAAAGGTGAGGGAACTATACTGTCACCTGCTGGACAACTGAAAGTAATCTTTTGGGGTCCAAAAGGCTTCTAGTGGGGAGGAATGATTAGGTGCTCAAAAAATAGCTCAAATTGCAAGGTTGTCGGATTGGTGTGAAACATAGATGACCACGTAGTGCTCATCATCTAAAATCTGGCACAACTTTTTTTTCATGAAATGGACTCCATATGACTCTAGAAATGAGTTATGTTCACTTTCCCAAACATGTGAGTTTTAAAAAAAAGGGATAGCCTAGTCATTAATCTATACTATTGTTGTGGTGCTGATTATGTAAGTTATGTGGAAGCTAACTTGGTCAATGGTATCCTTGGGAAATTATATCGTGCCAAGTGGCACGTTTGTACTAGTCAGATTTTAGTGGTTTTAATTGGTTGAAAGAGTGGCCAACCATGAGATGACACATGGCCCATCCGGAGGCTGCCACGTAGTAGACCAGGCGGCCACCAAAAGTTTTGTTATAGTCTAGGAAAAGGTAGTGGGGGTCGAATCTATGACCTGCCAACACACAACAGAGCCAACTACCATTGCACCACGCACCGTCTTTCTTAACCATATTGATTGTGTGTTCATTATAAAGTTTAATGTTGCAGAGTTTGGAGGTTGGGCTAGCCCAGGGACATAACCACCCATGTGAACACCGTCACCTAGCCACTAATAGTTATGCGACCACCAGAGGAAAGGGGTCAGTGCCAAGGGTGAGCCCCTATCCGAATGGCTCTCCATATGGCCTTGACTTCGATTTTCTAGGCCTCAATAGCCAATTTATCCTCCTAACAAATTTACCTGGATTTCAATGGATTCAGTTGCTAGATAGTGGGAATCCAGGCAAAAATGAGGATTTGGTGTTGGGTTTTGGGAAATTTGTGGAGTGAATAGTAGAGAAAATAGGAGAGGTCATGAATTCTCTATTTTTCAACCAAATTTGGAGGAAGAAGGGACTAGATGGTCATTTTTTGACATTTTAGACTTAATGGAGCAGGTTGGAGAAGCATTTGAGCATTGTAAACACATCTTTTCACACATTTGATCATAATAGAGAGGCCCAAGCCACTAGAAGTTGGACCAAGGAGAAGTAGCCCAGGAGGGGTGAACTCCTTCATCATCTTCCTATTGTGATGTGTTTTTGGTGATGTTTTGTACATTTATATGTTGTTGTTCAATTTCTTATTTATGTTAAATTTCTCATAAAATTAACATGAAAACTCATCCTCACTTGCAATAAACTCATGAATCCTTAAGAAAATGAATAGAATTTAGTTTATAGTATGAGAAGGATCTTAGCACAAAAAAACTAATATTCCTAATCAGATCAGGGAGGAATTTTGGAACCAATTAATGATATATATTATTCACTATGCTCTTTGAATCACTTCATACTAATTTTTCAAACAAAGGTTATGAAAATTTAAAAATACATACCTTTCAAGAGCTTGATTTTGATCTTGTTGATAATATGGATCTTGAAACTATTGTATCTTTGTGATTTCATCCCCCCAAGGTATGAAATTGTGTCTTGAGATATCCCTTGATTTCTTCTCTGTAACCCCACGAGTTAGACCGAGATTAGATTCTTCAAGATAAATTTATGCCAAATATCCCACAATGACCTAATTATCAACAAGTTCAATAGAGAAAACTTGTATGAGATGCCATGTGTCACTATTTTAACCTTTTCCCCTAAAACTCATATGTAAAAAGTGAAGGTCCATGATTTTTTGACACTTTTTTATGAAATTCAAATTCAGTTTTTGCAGAGAAAGTTATCATGATTTTCCCTGGGACACTTGTTTGAGAGTGAATTCTGAAACATACAAAAACCTTAAATTCCTAGGACCATATCTCTAAAAATATAGAAATAAAGTAGTGAAATTGTAAGCAAATTTTCTTAAGGGTTCCACCTCCATGTGGTAGCAATTTCACAGTTTGAAGCTTCATAGAAAATAAGTTATAGTGAAAATTCCATGATGGCTTGTTTAAAGAAGAAAATATGTAGAATCAAGAGATTTGATACCAAATGTTAAGTATCCAGATCAAAATAACATGAAAACATAACAAAATATATATCAATGACTAGATAATAACCCACTTCAAGGGTAAAACCTCCCTTTACATCAAATAAATGAACAATTATTGGATGATTCAAATCATAAGACCTCCTTGGTATATATAGGAGTATAATGGGTCAAAATATAATTAGGGCGTACATAACAATAATAATCTAAGGGAATAAAAATAAAAATAGTGGACTTCTATGGGGAATATAATAGAAATATAGGGGCCACACTAGTATTATAGGGACCTAACACAAAGACTACATATTCAACATGAAAAATCAGAGTTGGAAGAAGAGGAAATTATGTTCGAAGACAATGAGGAAAAAACTTTAAAGTGTAATAAATAGGTTCATGACAATATTATAACTCTTATGATAGAGAAAGATATGTAAAAATCCATGAATAGTTACAAAAATGAAATTCAACCAAGGGCATAACTTGATGAAGAGATTGATGATTTGATGGATTGTAAATGCTAATGAGGAAGATATCTAGAAGAACGTATTCTAGAGAAAGGAAGATAACTAGCAAGGAAGTCTTGCTGAATAAAGAACTTTGTAGTAGTAATGAAAATGGGTTGTAGAGGCATAAAGTGTGGAATCCTGGAGAATTTAAGACAACATAAAAACATCAACATTGCAGAGAAAAAGATTAGATACAACATAAATCTTTGGATCTAAGAGAACTTCAACAAAGAAGAACATGATTAGGAGATCATGAATCTTTTGTTTCCTTAGGAGTATGATGGAGGAGCATATTACCTCTAAGTAAAAAAACAATTTGAATGGACCTAGGGGTATTTCATTTACCAAGGGAGTTGGTTCCCTAATTGGGTGTAATTATTTAATTATTTTTATTTCCTATGTTTTTAAGGAAATCTAGAAAATTTGTGTAAATAGGAATGAGATTGAGGAATATTGTAATCAGATCTACTCTTTGAGGAGATCTGAAGAATATTTGAATGAGTTAGATAATTTTTATGATTAGTTAGAGCTCTTTAGAAATATGTGGATCGAGAAGATCCAAGAATAGAAATTTTTAAGTGATTAGTGGATCTAAGCTAATTGTAGTTCATAATCTTATTGGTATAAATGTAAGCTAAGAGGGAGAATTGAAGAGTGTGCAAAGAGAGAGGATAGAGTTTCAAAAGGATTAGAAAAATGATCCCAAGTGTAGCAATGAGGAAAAGAAAGGTGATTCAATGTAAACCGAGCATATAGGCCTATATGTAATATTTGTACAGTGATATGAAAAATGGGAGAGAAACACTATGTGTTGAGTTTTCTAAAATTTGTTTAAATTAAGTATATGCTAGTGTTTGTAAAAGCCCTTTGTGTGTGATATTTGGATGTTTATATTTAATTTATTTTTGATGTACATTGGCGATATTAAGCTCAAGAGAGATGGTGCTTTGAAGAAGTGTGTTGGAGTCTTACAAAGGAGGCAAGAAACATTTTATTCAAGACTGACCAAAACTATTAATCATTGACCAAATGTTGTGATCAACAATTCAATTTAAGTAGATAAGAGGCAGAGTGGAAGTCATGGAGGATCGTATGAAGTCATGGAGGAAGAGACGACAAATTTCTGATATGGTAAACCTGTAATGGGAGTTGAGTAACAATAGCCAGGACGTAATTTTATTTAGCCTGTAGGAATTTGCTATATAATAGAGAGAAAGAAGGCAGAAAATGAATCCATCAAACATTGATGTTAAGGAATAGATACCCATGGAAGAATCTCCCCATATACTTTAACGGAGACTACATTCCAAAAATTCAGGGTCCAGGGTCAGCAGTTAATAGGAAATCGAGGTAGGCCAACTAACAGAGAATTCCTTCTCCTGAAGTCTATCATCCCAAAAGTTTTGAAGCGTGACTCATTTCTAAAGTGTCGGGTTCATCGTTTAACGGAAGGTTGAGGTCATTAATTATTGGCAAATATTCCCATCTCAGAGTATATCTCCCAAAAATTTTAAAGGAAGGAACAAAAGACTACTTTCCAAAGGGTTGGGGTTTGGGGACAACTATTGACAGAGACTTTTATGTTAAAAACCAGAGAATTTATCATCCCAGCTTCTATCTCCCTAGGATTTTTTAAAGGGAACCCCAAATGATAGTGTCAAGGTCTCAATATTTAGTGTGGTGGTCATGACCAAGGTTGTATGGGCCTTTTCTATTAAGGCTTAGGTGCTTAATACTTACGAAATATGGGGTTTAACCAATGTTAATTAATGAAGATAGAAGGAAGTTTGGCCATTACATAAAAAATATCAATTCTGGTGGAGATTTTCTCTAGAGGTTTTTCCCTAGGAATTTGGGAATGCACTCATATTAAAAGTACCAAGGTCGAGGGTTTAAGTGTATTGGTTATATGTCATGGTTGCAAGGCTTTCAAAAGGGGAGATTCAATAAGGAAATGTGTTTGATAGAAGACCGCGCCACATTAAAGAAAAATATAAAGATTTTTTTCCCATGCTTCTATATGATATCATTTTTCCACAATCATGATTTAGGGCATATAGTGTATAGTTGGCACACACATGCATATTATATCATACTTTAATGTAGTTCTTTTATAAATGGTTTTGTATCATACCATTGTAGCTTCCTTTGTATCATACCCTTGTTATTTTATAGAATAATGATTTCCTTTCAAACTTATTCTTTGTAGCTTTAGCTTTACATATGGCATCTTCCATAGTTGTAATATCATGTAAATTTACCTCATTTGGGATGTGTAGCTTTATTCTGCTCACGTAAGATTGAACTAAACATCCTATTGAGAGTCCAAATACTCTCGTATCTAGTCCTTCACAGTCATGTGTAAATTCATCCACAATTACTCTTTATTGCAACTTGGCGACTTCTAGAAAGAAATATTATTCATTGATACTTTGGAATCATTTAAATAATTCATCTTTAAATTAATTCCAATTTATTGAACACCATAATTTTTTCTAACACAACTACTAGCTACATGCATATCCTTCCCATTCCATGGATGCATATCTAATATTTTTATCACCATTATAAATACCACATATTTCAAAATATTCTTCTATTTTGTTGAACCATACCACACTTTCTTTTTCATTCTCGTCAAATTTTGACAATCATAGTTTTTCTTTTAGGTGAAATGCAAATATTGGTGGTTACATAGTGGATATTGGATATGGATAATCATGCCATTAGTAATTATATTTAAATGTGGATTGGGATTTTTTGGAAAGATAGAAGGAATATTTATTTATGGATTTGGTATCTTAGGTAGGATTGGTGGGTTGCAAGTATCTAAAGTATTTTGTTTTATATTGGTCATGTTTTATGACATGGCAATGTTGTTTAAGAGTTTCTTAATTGTGGTGATTTGGTTTTGTAATTTAACATTATTTTTTTCAATTAATTTATTTAGATCTACTTGATTTTGTTGTACTATATTGTGATTTTGTTCAATCCATGCCTCTAATTATGCATATTTATTTTCCAAATTCTTTTGGAGTGCAACGCGTCTCTCCTCCATTTTGGTCAACCTCATATTAAATTCTCTCATATACAATGACCTAGTGAAAGACAAGGTTTTCAATTCATTTTGATTAACTTTTAAGCACTAATTCTTTGAATTCCTTTTTTAATTTTATATATATATATATATATATATATATATATATATACATATATAGATATATATATATAATATAATTTTTTTATGTTAGGAAATACCATACCAATGGTTTCCCAAAACGACGAGTCTATAAATGACCTGGTATCCTACTTGCTTTTAAAAGTATTCCCCTCGGTTATGCTATTACGCATTCTTGTTCCATTTTCATGACTGGAATTTTATTTAGGGGAGTTATTCTTCCACAGTTGGGTTAAGAAAAGCACCTACATGATTTTAGAATTGTGGGTATGTTGGTTAAAACTTGCTAGCCCTACATCAAATACTTTGGCTTGTAAATCCATATAATTTGCATTTCTTTCTAGTCCATTTGATTTCATGAATTGTTCCTAGTAATTTGTGGCATAGGTTCCTAATTGCATTATCAATTATGATCTTAACAACAAATCAATTCCGTGAAGAAGTAGAGCATAATGTCTAGTTTATAGATCAAAATTTTATATATGTATCAGACTGTTATGGCATCATCTAGCCTTGTCAATTGGTTGACCATCATTATTTGTAACCATGATATGCTTCACATAGTATAGGAACAAATTTAGTTCTCTTGCAATATTAATGTCCATGAAATTATGGGTACTTCTAGAATCTATTGATATTGTGATTTATTTTCTTTTTAGGCTTCCTTTTAGCTTTAAGCTATTTGTTTCCTTTTTCCTATAGTTCCTTGACTATTTTGGATGGTACACTGCTTCATCAAATGAGGTGGATCATATCGTGTTATAGGTAGTTGTACATATTTCTCCTTGCAATAATCCCTTTGGCTTCTCTATTTCACAAGTTTGTTTGATATAGATGATTGAGGCTAATGAAATGTTTGGTGAGTCTCCATCTTCATAAATTTCCATCATGTCTTACCAAGTGGAAACCTACACTTTCTACCTATAAGTTTGCAATGATATGTGTGGTTTGTTGCATATTTATGGCTCAAAGACCACTTTTACTAAATTTATGTAAATTGTTTTCTTTATTTTTCACTTCCCTTTTATAATTACTGCTAGAGGAGATAGAACTATTTTGGATTCATATATTTAATATTTTTGGGTCATGCATTCATGTATTAGTGTCCATTTGTCTCCAAAAAAAACCTACAATCTCCTGGTTTAAATCATGAATAATTTTATAGAATAATGATTTCCTTTCAAACTTATTCTTTGTAGCTTTAGCTTTACATATGGCATCTTCCATAGTTGTAATATCATGTAAATTTACCTCATTTGGGATGTGTAGCTTTATTCTGCTCACGTAAGATTGAACTAAACATCCTATTGAGAGTCCAAATACTCTCGTATCTAGTCCTTCACAGTCATGTGTAAATTCATCCACAATTACTCTTTATTGCAACTTGGCGACTTCTAGAAAGAAATATTATTCATTGATACTTTGGAATAATTTAAATAATTCATCTTTAAATTAATTCCAATTTATTGAACACCATAATTTTTTCTAACACAACTACTAGCTACATGCATATCCTTCCCATTGCATGGATGCATATCTAATATTTTTATCACCATTATAAATACCACATATTTCAAAATATTCTTCTATTTTGTTGAACCATACCACACTTTCTTTTTCATTCTCGTCAAATTTTGACAATCATAGTTTTCCTTTTAGGTGAAATGCAAATATTGGTGGTTACATAGTGGATATTGGATATGGATAATCATGCCATTAGTAATTATATTTAAATGTGGATTGGGATTTTTTGGAAAGATATAAGGAATATTTATTTATGGATTTGGTATGTTAGGTAGGATTGGTGGGTTGCAAGTATCTAAAGTATTTTGTTTTATATTGGTCATGTTTTATGACATGGCAATGTTGTTTAAGAGTTTCTTAATTGTGGTGATTTGGTTTTGTAATTTAACATGATTTTTTTCAATTAATTTATTTAGATCTAATTGATTTTGTTGTACTATATTGTGATTTTGTTCAATCCATGCCTCTAACTATGCATATTTATTTTCCAAATTATTTTGGAGTGCAACGCGTCTCTCCTCCATTTTGGTCAACCTCATATTGAATTCTCTCATATACGATGACCTAGTGAAAGACAAGGTTTTCAATTCATTTTGATTAACTTTTAAGCACTAATTCTTTGAATTATTTTTTTAATAACATAAACATATATTATATATATATTACTTTTTTTATGTTAGGAAAATACCGTACAATGGTTCCCAAAACGACGATCTATAAAACGACCAACAGTAAAATAAAAATTTACTCTTCCTTCTTTTTTCTTCTTTTTTCATTTTTTATCTTATTTTTCAAACTCACAAAACTTAAACATAGGTTTAGGTAAGTCATTAGATGCATATTATTAATAAGATATACATATAGGTACACATTTTTATAAATTTTGGTTTCATATACCAAAAGGCCTCTTGGAATTCTCATGATTGTTGGCATTCATTTGAGGCTTTTCACCTTCCTCTCAAGTGAATAGGCCAAATTTACACAACCCCAAAGGATTATATTTCTAACATTCCCCCCCTTAATTTGAAGGGGTGTATATGAGTCTAGGAAGAGAGCTTAAATACAAAGGTGTATAACAACCAATGGTCATATGTGTTCCCTAAAATGGTGGTTTAAAGAAAACCATAGATGAAATGAGGTAACAAATCCAATTAATGCTACCAGTGGTGTTTTAAGGTTGATTTCCAACTTTGAAACCTGGCTCGAAGCAATTCCTAGAAAAATATGAATCAATCTAGAGACTAAAGGATTATATAAAATGGAAGTGCTTCCCAATGATGTTTAAATTTAACCACAAATTGATGAAATGGTTAGAATAAACCAAAGTCTTCTATTGATAATGGTTTAAGGTTGTACATCAATCAAATTGTGTTCATGGAACATGAGTTTATCTTTGGACACAACTTTGAATCTAACACTAGTCGACTCTGCCTCTAGGATCTAGATATCGACTCTAGTTTTGGTTATGGCTCAAGATATCTTGATATGACTTCAAAAATTGTATTTGACTATCCATTCCTCCCTATCATATACAAGGTGGGAATATGAAGATATATCCACTACAATATGTGTCAATGTTTGAGAATGAATTATGTGATATGATTTATATATCTTCTTGGTTGTTGAAGACAATTTCCAAGAATTCTTCTATCCAAGGTGAATCTTTGTTCTCATAAGAGTCTTACGTATGGAACATTTGTATGAATGATAAGTATGTTTTCGACAATGCTCACAATGCTTAATATCAAAACAATGACCCTTCATATGGCTGACTATATCATAATGTTGGCATTTAATAATCTGAAGGGGATGTGAAGTAGGTGAAGATAAGTTGTCTTGAAGAAACCTGATACTCAAAACTAGAATGGTTTTGAGTAGTCTATAATATGAAGAGTCACTTTCTTTTCATATCTAAGACAATTTCTAGACTTTCTTTTGGTGACTTCTTCTTAAAGTTTGATGATGGTCTTGGGAAGCATGAGAAGAACATATGCATCTTCATGTGAATCCTCTCTTGAAGTGGTGTGACTAATTTGATCATGTGTTGACTACTGGTAGGACTCTTTCTCAAACTCAAAAAGAGAGTTATTCTGAATAAGAACTAGTTTAGAATGTTGGATCTTTTGTTGTAATTAATATCAATGAAACTATGCCTCAAGTTAAAGAAACTCAATTTTTCATGTGCGTCTTGTAAACAAATTTTAACATCAGTGATAGTGGCTTTGCTAATTTTGATTATATTGTTAATAATAGAGAGTATCATAGTGTTTAGTAACTTTAATAACTCATTAATTCAATCCATTTATAATAATGTAGGCTTATAAAATGAAGGGTGTTGGCTTCAACTAAAAATGCACCCATTTACAATGTGATTTAACTAGTAAACTTACAAAATAACTATTTGCAAGTTACCATTAATCTTGATTCTGAATATGAATTAATGAACAATACCATGTTGTTCCCCTAGAGTAAAAAGATAGAGTAAGGTTGTGTCATTTCAATGGTCCATATGAACACTTACTAAGACCTCCTCAAGCGATAATACTGAATTTTTATTTTTTGTGCCATTACAAGGCATGTAACACAATTAAAACATTAATGAAGAGTTGCAAATAACATGAGAAATATAACGCCAATGCTAGGGACTAGGAATGATTGAGATTGGCCACCATTCTCATATCATTAAATAATTGAAATAAGCATTGCTTGGTTGAATTGGTCAATTGTTTCTCAATGACACTGCACAATAACATATTTCAAGTTTCATCCCCTACTCAACATTTATATACCATAGGCCACACCCTTTGAATTCCATAAATGCAATAATTGATGGCAGTAGGGTAGAGGTATTTTAACTATGGACATCACGTAAGGAGTTTTCAGTGGCTTCTAAAACATAATGAGTTCCACCTATGGTATATGAACTAAGCCCCAGAACCCACTTTGGCTATAGGGTTGCATAATATTGAGAGGTTTGCAAACAGATGATGATTTCTATTGTTATTATTTTCATATTTTTGTTGGGACACTAATGAAAACATGGCCACGAGCACCATATATTATGAATAATATATTGCAAGTTTAATTCCTTTGCATTTTGAAACCTTTGGATGTGGTTTTATCATAGTTGTAGTTTCTTCATTGAAGATGATGATGGTGAGATAGCCATGGTGACGTCAAAGATCTCTTGATTCCTTATACCCACCCCCAATTTCTTTAAATGAGTTATGTGGTGGTAGTAATACAAGGAGGTTTTATGAAGATTCGAGCACCCAAGTGTGTACAGGAAAATATGAAATTCCTAACCCAAGCTAAGAGTCCCAAAACCAAATGTGAATTTAAGTGGATGTGACCACATATGGAGTAGACACTAGTGAAAATGAGCCTGTAGTCTTCAAATATCAGCCTACATTCAATCATGTGTGCCATTAAGAGATCAATTGGGAAGAGAGGTGATGGGGATGCAAGGGTGTAGGATTTCTCATAACAGATAGTTGAGAGTTGAAAAGAGTGTCCAACAAGAGAAATATTAAGAGAACATAGAGTGAAATTGTTTGTGAGAGGATAGAAATGTGAATAATTTCCAAGGGGAAATTACCATGGTTCGAGCCAAACATGTGTAAAAGTAACACTAATGTTATGCATAGACTTAGAGATGATCACATATAAGGTTGAGGAAATTTCATTGTTGAGAAAGGAATATATTTGAGAGGCCTTCAAGAGCGACCGGGCTCTCATACCATTGTTAGACTCGCGAATTTGAAATACAAATTTAGGCAAGGTGTGAGATGCATATTATTAACAAGATATACATATAAATACACATTGTTTTGACCTTTGGTTTCATATTCCAAGAGTTAGGTTTAGACTTCTCATGACTATCGACATTCACTTGAGGATTTTTGCCTTCCTCTCAAGTAAATAAGTCAAATTTATATAACCTCAAAGGATTATGTTTCCAACACTATCTTTCCAATACATGGGAAAATACATGGGTTCTTGAAACCATGAGCTCTGATACCTAGTGATGCACATAAGCTTTGACTGAACAGTAAAATATATCTATTTATAAAAGAATGAATAACAATGAATGAGATTGTTGTTACAATGAATGGGGTCCAACTTATTCATAATAATAATTATTATTATTGTTGTTGTGGTTGTTGTTGTTATTATTATTATTACTACTTTGCTTATCCTTATTATTATTTTGTATATAATATGCTTTCATCTTCTCTTCAAATGTAAACTTACCTTTTTTTTTCTTAAAACTTCTTCTATTGTGAGCAATTTTTGTTATGAAAGGGTGGTATAAACAACATTGTTAAATAGTGAGACCTTTGTCTCCTATATGCAATTCAAGGGAGCTTGGTTTATAGCAAAGTTGGGAGGGATTATTAGGCATTACTAGGTATTTGGTGAGTTCTAAATTACCATGAGGAATATATTTATGGAAATAAAACCTCAAGATTCATAGCTACAACAAAAGTATATGAGAATGAACATCACGTTACTACTCAAATAGCAATAGTTATAAAATGGTTCAATAGAGGCATCAAATGGTTGTTTTGGAAGTGAAACGCAACATGGTCAAAAACATGGTCATAAATCTTAGAAAGCAAGAGAAATTAGGAACTTCAAATCAAGTGCATTCAATCAATTCCAATGGAAAGAGAATGAAGAAAGAAAAAATGGTGCATCAATTACGTAAAGAGATAGAGATTGTTAAGAAATATATATAGGTAGTGAATACAATTAAAAAGAGATTATATGTTTTATGAAGTTATTAGAATTTCAAGTCCCTTTAACATGATCTATACTATTAAGAATTACTATAATATATGGCCTTAAAAACTAAATAGTCTCTATTGTTTCTTGGTAGTCCCTAAAAAAAAATAGAATCAAATCTTTAATGTAATACTACAATTTATGCGATACTTTATCATTAATATAAAATTTCCAAATTCAATTAATAAAAAAAAAAATCGGAGAAATATATTTTAGTAAATGCCATTAATTCATTTAGAAAATTGAACTATTATGTCAATTCAAATGGATATATTTAAAATTGAAAATAATTATAAGATTCTTAATAGATAAAATACTTTGAATAGATTTGGTAACAAAAGTGGACTTAAAAAAAAAAATTCAATGTAACATAAAATATATATTAACCCATAACTTGCTATCATGAGGTGAAAATAAACTTGTTTATTTTTTAATTTTAATGTATTATGAAGGAATTTTATATCCCTTGATATAATTATCACAATATTGAAATGTTTTAATCATAATAAATAGATATAGATATAGATATATAGATATATCAATTATTTTTAGTAAGCTTTATGGATAAGAACATATGACATGCTTAAATCTAAATTTGTTTAAAGTATTTACACCTCATAAATTTAGGAGTCAATTTTCTTTTGAGAGGGGTCTTTTATTCCATAAACAAGGGGACCTCATACACCAATTTGGTATTTGGCTTAGTCATGATCTTGCCATTAAATTATTATGTGTATAATTTGAATGAGTCCAATGATTAAGAACATGTATTTTTTAATAAAAATTCACAAATTCAAATCCCAAAAAAATATAATATTTACATCTTAATAAACTTTAATAACGAAATCATTGTATATGAAAAATCTACGAAAAATATATTATATACTCATTGTCATATACCAACAATTTGATTTCTCCCTTAAAACTAAAATATTATATATGCATACATATCTCTAAAAACTTAATATAAAAATACTTTGTTAAAAATACACATTAAAATTATTTATTGATGATATATTATTAAGCTTATGATTATTTGAAACCTTACATCATTTTTGGTATTGGCATTCATCTTTGGATGCTTTGTGATTTCACATATATTTCCCTTTTTATAATATACATACATATTCTTAAAAAATGATATAAAATACTTTTTTGAAAATAAACATTAAAAGTTATTTATTTATATATAAACAATCATTAATGATTATTTGAGACCCTTATATCATTTTTTGTATTGACATTAACCATCTCTGAATGCTTTGTTGATTCACATATCTTTTCATTTTATACAACACATACATATCTCTTAAAAAAATTGATATTTAAAATACTTTATTAAAGATACACATTAAATTATTATTATTTATAATATATAATTAATCTTATGATTATTTGAGACCTAGCATCATTTTTTTGGTAGTGACATTAACTATATCGGGATGTTATGTACCTAAGTTATTATTGATTTATTGTATTAAGAATGATTTTTACAATTCAATATTTATGATATATAATTAATTTTATGATTATTTGATATTTTTCATTATTTTTATTCTATTGACATTAATCAACTTTGGATGTTTTACGTCTTTTATTTATTTACATGATTTATTACACAGATTCAATGTTATTAAAGAAAGATTTTTACAATTCAGCCAGAGTGATGACTTGATCTTTTGGATGTTTTTTTTTTATGTTAATATGATTATAAAAATATATTTAATATATATAAATAAATATAATTTAATGTATATTTATATTTTAATATATTATATTTTAATATAAAAGAGTTAATATTTAAAAAGATTGAAAATTAAATTCATTTATATTATATTATAAATAATTATTTTATATGTAAAAAATTCAAATTTATTTTTTTTTTAATTAATATTTTATAATGGTATAATAAAATATATATATTTTTTTATTAGTAATACCTTTCTAAAGTTTACTAAATAGGTAAAACCCTTCTTGATACAATGAATCAATAATAACTAGTGTAAATAAATGAAAAGAGAAGTAAAATCACAAATCATCAAAAGATGGTTAATGTTAATAAGTAAAGATAATGTAGAATCTCAAATAATCATAAGATTTGGCCCATGTGATGACAATTCAAACAAGTTAGGTGGAATCTCAAATAACCACAAGATTTGGGTCATGTGATGATAATTCAAACGAGTTCAGCGGTGCGTATTTAAAGGTTGATCCCATCAATCAATTCCTAAACACTTGTGCCTTGGTGCTTCGAAATATAACACTTAATATAAACATTTCCAAGCATATAATCATTAAAAGATATGGATTTGACGGTAAATTCAAGTGGCAGATTTTTTCTATGGGATGGAAGAATGAATGTTAATACGTTGTAGTTGGTTGGATTTTATTTATTTAAATATGTATTTTCCCATCGAAATATATATAAATTAACAATCTTTTTTTGAAGAATGAGGTATTTATTAAATAAAAAATATTATTAATAAATAAAAAAAAAAAAATAACTTATTAATTAATTTAAAATTTATAAAAGTCTAATAATTCACTTTTTATAATATAATTTTTATGATATAATTGAATAAGTTTTAATCCGAAGATTATATATATATATAAGTGGTGATCAAAGTAATTAAAATTGCAAAGATTATGTTGGTTTGTTGGGGCTTGACTCAGATTCAAAGGTCATTTAGCCAAACAAATCTCAGTACTACTGGCCCTTTCGGCAATAGTGCGCAGAGCATAGACTAAGGTCTCACCCAAAGTAGTATGGGAGGGTATTAGAACTAGGTTTCCGCACCCTGGAGATGTCTGATGAGTTCAAGTGCTCCACAGTTCACCCCTGTATGAACGTTGCTACAAGCACTTTCCAGTACCTCATATTCTGAGATGCTGCCTTTGCGCATCCCTACTCAGGGACCGAACATTATTATTACCCGAGTCCTTACTGATATTCCAATGTTAGTTGATTATCTTAGTCTACTTGTATGCTTTAAGTTACACTTAACAATATATACCATTCATATAGTTGCACGCAGTAAATAAACAATATATTTGCAATTTATACCTAACATGCAATAACCCAAGAACAGATACACAGAATTTAGATAAAGCTTCTTTTTATTATTCTCTTCCTTGGTTACAGACTTGACAGGGGTCCACGCATTCAATTGCAGACTACTAGGCCTATGCACACTCAGTTGTAGAGCCTTCTCCTACCCTACGACCCAAGACACACTTAGACACTTAGACTCTTTCTCTTCAACTTCGCTCTCCTTCCTCCTCTTTTACACTTAGAGCCTCACTCTATTTATACAATCCCATGGTTTGGACCATGGGTAGGTCGACATTACATTACAAAACTAGGGCGGACAACCCTGTGACTCTATCATACATTTCGTGCTCCGCACTCACAATTCGCGGAGTCTTTACAACAATATCAGGTTAAGGCTTGGGCTTTGAGCCCCAAAACATGCTTTGGGGGGATTCCATGCCCAATAGGCCCCCAACACAAACATCGTGACTCGCCCTCGAGTCACTCGGTTGGTGCAGTGATCTTGGCACGAAGTCCCTCCAGCTGTTCCCAGACTGTGCTGAGGTCCGCAACGCATTGAATTGCTACTTGTTGAATCTGTTACATCCATTGTTCTGAGACCTCTGTGTCTGGGGTGCTTATCTGCATCAATGTGTGCATCCCCTATATATACGCGAGCTTTCCTTTAATGTTTTCTGCGATAGTGAAGGCCTCGTCGATCCAAGGTTGAATGCGCGCTTTGAGAACTACCTCCTTATGTCACGTCACGTCTAGTTTGTTGCATCCTTGCAAGCCTCTGGGTGAGGACTAATGTCTATGCAGTTCCTCGGACACTGTCATATTGCCATTGGAGTTTTCGCGCTTTTGTTTTCAAGTGCTAGATGTTGGGGTCCTCCTGTAGAGTCGTGAGGACCTCAAGTGCTTGTTCCAACATGCCAGTACAGTCTCACACTGCACCTCTGATTTCGTCTAGTCATGCTGTGATAGCACTAGTGTGTTGTTCTCTGACTTCCGAGGGAGTGGATGGCTGTGCCTCTAACCGTAGCTCGACGATCTGAAGATTCATCTTCAACTGAACCGTTTTCGTTTCTTCCCTAGCCTCGCGGACTCCTGCTGCTAACTTATGGATCTGCACCTCCACTGGTAGATCTACTGAGATGGCCAACTCTAGGACACTGCGGTAAGCATCGCCTACCACCTGTACCAACTGCTGATTTTGCGACACCAATTTGTTGCGCTGCAAGCTGAGTTGTTCCATGTTTATATTTTGTTCGCTGAGGACTTAGATCCCGCATCTTTCCCTAGTGCATAGCTCTGTTATTATCCCATCCTATAATATATATAGTGCCTCACGTGGAAGGGCATCCAGATTAATGCCAAGGCCTTTCATCATGCTAACTAAAAAGAGATCGGCCTCATTTGATGTCACCAGGGCCCCTTCCGGCAACGCTATGGTGTTTTCCATCCATAAGCGCAACATCTACTTTGCTGCTGAGGATCCTGCTGCGAGGTGGGTTGAAAGGGTACCCACCTGAGGGGGGAGCACTTATAACTCCTGCAACTGCACTCTGAGGGCCCCAAACGCAGTCTAGTTCTCCTGCATAATATCCTGAAGAGCCTCATTGGTGACATCACACATTGTCTCGCAGATGTCATGCAAATCACCCTCGTTTTGGGTGATCGGGTCAAAGGCCAATTTTGAGGCCTTGACCTTCTTCCTCAGTCCTGCTCGCTCTGCCATGTGTGGGTGCCTCAACTGTGTGGACGTAGTCCCTAGGTCCGCACTCCCTTTTGATGTTTCTGCTTCCTCTGCCTCCTACCCCTGTAAGGGCGTTGCTTGGCCCTTTCCCGCCTTCATGGTGGCTTCCTGTGCTGCTGCGGCTGCGTCTGTGGCCTGCTTTTTCTCCGTGGTATTCTGTGTTGCCGCCCTCTTGAGTTCTGCAAGATCTGGGTGTTCCATTCTGGAGGCCATGTCTACAAGACAGAGAAAATGGCATTGTTAGTGGCTACAAAGGGTAGCTTTGTCCACTACTTCGACGGGTCCTTTTGTGCTCTGATAAAGATGTTGTGCATGTCTACCTTAAATTTTTCAAAAATTTGTAGACTGTTGTACACTGTGGGTGACAAGCACAGCTTCCGGTTGATCCACATTTGGATGTTCATCTCCACGAACACCTAGAAGATCTTACTATCATGTATCCTTTTCACATCCTTCGTGGACCAGAGAGAAGCGTACTTCACGGCCTCTAGTAAATCTTTGTTAAATGTGGGGAATTAACTATCCTCTAATAGTTCTCCTGCTACGAGCGCTATGGATAGCAACAGTGATGCATAGTGGAAGGTTTTACCTTGCTCTTGGGCTTCGCAACAATTCTTTAAGAATTCCATGCAAAGGAATTTAGCCCAGTGAAAAAGGACCCCCTTCGCACACTACTCGGCCAATGCGATTACAGGTGCTGGTACCTTGTCTGCACAGCACTTTCGTATCACTTTGCCTGCCAAGATTTGGGTTGCTACACATACCATTTTGTCCTTGATGCTGGAGATGGCGTAGCCCCACTTCTTCTTCTCCAACTTGTACTTTGTCTTCATGGCCTCCGCGACGGCCAAATCACTACCCTTCCCTTCCGATATGGTTGCTGGGTCCTTTTCTTTATATGGTTGCTGGGAAATGTGATGAATTAGGTTTGTCATGATGGGGATAGGATCCTCCAGCTATAGATACCCATCATGCACCAAGAAGAGCAGCTGCCTAATGATGAAAATGGCTATTAGGACGCAGTGGAAATGCGACACCCATAGCAGGTTCAGTAGCCCATCCTTTTCCACTCCGCATAGCCATTTTCGTGGCTCTAACATTGTCACCATCCTCATGGTGCTCTAATTCATGAGGTTCCCGGTCTCTAGGTGAGGGAACTTCTCACTGTCAGCGAGGTCCCAATATTAAAACTTCGTGGTTGGCATGCGACCCAGGTGTGGGCCTTCAAACACAAGGCCATCTAGGAGGGTGTTATCGGGAAATCTAGTGTCCACTTGGAGCTGCTAGTCCCACTAAGAGTAGTAGCTATCTTAGAAACAAACAAACTAAAACTACTTTCGCTTTCCTTTATTAAAAGTAGATAAGAGGTAAACAAAGGACACCAACCTCAATCTTGCGCTTGGTTCCTTGCTTGGTTCCTCTCCCTTCTAATAGATCTTCGCCGCTCTTTCTTCGTCTACCCAGCTTCAAAGAGCACTTGTGGAATCAAAGCAACATAATACTATCGAAGAACAGAGATCTACAATCATAAACAATAAAGGACCAGATATGCATTGACCACACAAATGCATATATCATCAAACATACAAGAATGTGGAGGAAAACTTGAATAGGTTTATTAATATCAAGAATAGCAAAGGGGATTACAACCAATTATTCTGACCCAGCATCACCCTCTCAGCATGAAAGCCCTTCTTCACATCATGAAAAGCTTAGATCACCCAACACTATGATGTTGCACTAGGAAACCAACAACACTTCCTTACAAGATACAAGATTCCAGCCTCTGGATCTCTGTGATGAGGGATCCATATATAGATGATTCCAAGGGGTGAGTCAACTTATGGGATTTTGATTAGTTTCCTCCCTCTGATAGTTCTTGATTCCACTTGGAGATTGATGATCTCTTACTCATCCCTGAGCAAATTTAGAGAGGCAAGTGTCACAAGAGAAGTTTCTAGAAGATTCCATGATCATCCACCTTGCAAATTGTCTCTGCCATTTGTCTACTCTCACCCATCGCACCCTACAGAAGGGTATTCTAGTATGCATCGCACTTTTTACACTGAGTAGGTGAGATGCATCGCACCTTCTGCATTGGGCAATCTGTATGGTCCAGTTTTGACCAGTTCTAAGCAGTTTTCCGTGGAGAACTTCTGGGAGATGATGTAATCAGTTGACCTTGTTCCTTTAGGGCATGAAGCAACACTTTTAGGGACTTAGGAGCCCTTGGATTATGGACATGTATGATTGGGGTTGCAGTGCCCAAAAATTTCTATAACAGTTGCCCCCTAAAGCATGAGGTTGTTAATCTTTTGATGTCAGGTGAAATGCTTTATCATGAGGATCAGAAGTTTTTTCGAGTTGGAAAGCGACCTGTAGTAAGATACAATACAATACATTATATTCATAATATATTTCATAATATATTTCATGATCTAGCTGAGGTGGGCATTCCCATGCTCAGCTTTATAAATTCATTTTCATGTACATAAGACAGACAACCGTATGTGTAGCAGACTGATGATTCGGATGGATTCATCATCCTTTGATTCAGATGATCATCTATTCAGCAATTATGTACATTTGATGTCTTTATATTCCTGAATATATCATAGCCCGGATGGATGAAACTAGATCCGGGGTCTTCAAACTCGTTCAATATTCACTCGGAGTACAAGTCGATCCATGTGAAAGATGTTCTGGAGTTGAACATGGAAAGACATCGCCTGATTACCAACAAATGATGTAAGTTGTTAACGGTGCGAGAGGAATCACCGATAATGATGATGACCCTCAAGGTACTAATATACAATTTGTGTGGTGTGAAAAAGGGACTTGGCATTGAACACCATGCAAAATCTTTCAGTCGAAGGCCATTGATGTAAACCTGTCGCTGGAAGTGAGAAACTTGCCATTGAGGCATGCAAGCTTCAAAGTATTGAAAGGGTTGTTCCTAGGTTGACTTCTTGGATAATGAGTTGATGTCGACAAGAAGAGACTCGTCGTAGGAGGGCCTTAATGAATCCCACATCTACGACACGAATGGAGCAAATGATTTTGGAGGTGAAAATGATCTGATGATACAAGGTTCAGGGTGGCATTCATGAAAGAATGGAGTGTGAATGTATTGCAGCGAATGAGACACAGGTGAATTCTCTGAGTGACTTCTCTTGAACATACCGGCAACACTGAAAATGGATTGGTAGCGTTAACCCCAAAGATGGACATTACGATGGACCAATGGTGATATGACCGGTGAACGGAATAACCTAACCCGACTCGGACGTGTAGTGAAAGTGTCATGTTCAAGAGCGACTTGCTAAAAATAAAGTTTCTTCAAGTTTTCTTCCCAATTTTCCCGAGTCATTGCTTACCAGTACCTCTTTATTTTTATCAAGCTTGAGGAGGATAACATATGCTTGTTCTATAATTCGCCCTTCGGACGAACCCGTCGCTATGTTTTAATGAGCCTAGCGATAGTGAAACCCGTACTCATCCATTTAGACAAGTTTGTCGCTATTGATTTTAACGAGTTTAATGACAATGATAACTAGATCCTTTTTCAATTTTAGAGAGTCTGAAAAGGGACGGAAAGGAAACTCCCATGATCCTTTTTCATCATATAATCCCTTAAGTCTGAAAAAGTATAAAATAATACGAAGGGGATGAATTTTCAATAGTTTTAACGAGCCGAACAAGACAAGCACTCGATATTTTCGTGTAATAATCCCTCAGGTCCAAAAAGATTAAAATCTAGAGGAGGGATAGCACTCCCGGTAGTTCTAACGAGCTGGAGAGGCCAATCTCGTGACAATATTTTCATATTTTACGAGTTAGGAGAAAGGAGCTTAAAGGAGACTCATTTTTTGAGGAACGAGTGATAATTTCGGGTAGCAGCTTATTCCAGGTAAGGTTTGGAATTTTCCAATCACGGTAGTGTCACAAGGATGGTTAACAAGATCACTCATCGTAGATGTTCCTCAAAAGGGTAAACAGTCAAATGGAGGCGTATGATCAGCTAAAACAAAGTGGAGGTGATGATGAGAACATGACCAAGGCTCAAAAGCTTATGATAATGCATTCACAATGGTTATTTACTAGAGATTGGTTCATTTTTTAATGAGGTTAAACTCTGGGGGAAACGTTTGCTCATTGCTTAGGTTTAATTTTTAACGAGCTTGAACTTCACATAAAAACTGCTCATGCCAGTCATATAATAAGGACATCTCATCGATAGATTCCATTTTTTATGGATCTTGCACCTTTCAAAGCTTTGCTCTGCATCCTTTCGCATGTAAGCTAGGAACGACCAACTACTGTCCTAGTGGTTTCTTAACTACTAAGGTCAGGTAGGAAAATTTTTCCTTTACTTTACCAGTTCCATTTGGCCCTTGCGAAGGCGAAGAGTCGATTCAACCACTCACCCAAATTAAGCAGTTGAAGCCACCAGAACTATAGAAGTTTCTCTTCACTTTCTTGCAAAAGGTTTGCATGCCCCCAGGCATAGTGAAGTAGAGTTTCTAGATTACCTCTTAATTTTCAGACAAAACATTTGTTCTATCAGGAAAGGCCTACCTTCTAACGGAGGTATATTATTCCGTTATAATTCCCCCTTCCTATATGGACGGTATCGAACTAGTCATATATCCTTTGCAGAAACCTACTCTATGCCTAGAGTTTTCCTGCCAGAACAAACCAGGGTGCATGCCCCGTAGGTTTCATTCATGTCCTCTCGAATTACTCGCATTCTTCAGGTCGAAGGACTAGAGATTGATGAGAAATTCTTTTCATGAAAATACCATTTAGGGATGGTATTTGACTATTGGCTATGTGTGAGCCGGGGAATGAAAGCTGGTCTATGAGCTGGACCACTCGACCTTCATGCGGAAAACACATTACTCTAAAGAGTGAGGAGACAATGGCTCCCATGCTATAAACATAGTCATGCCCAAGGAGTAGATTATAGTCTAGAGGTCCTTGGACTACCATTACATTCATATAAATGGTTTTCCTTCTCAAAGTAATAGGAACATTTGGAAGGATCCCTAACGGTCGACTAGTTCCTTTGTCAAAGCCTGTCAGGTTTCTCATCTCAGGCAGAAGCGATGGAAAACCAAGCGCTTTCCAAGTAGTTAAGGAAAGGATACTCACAAAAGCCCCTTCATCTATGGTGGTACCAGCCATGACCATTCTGTAAGCTTGTACAATGATTCAGAATGGTACACTAGCCGGTAAACGGGGTCTGCCTAGTAGATTCCAATCAAAGGAAACGACTAGTTTGCTTGGAGGTGGGACCGAATAGATGGCCAGATATGACTTTGATGAACTTCCTTCCTATGGTAAAGGAATGGGTACATTTCCCCCATGTTCATCGACGTCTGTGTTTACGAAAATAATTTGAACGGTGTCATTCTCATTCTCTTAAGTGACTGTATCATCTGAAGATGGAACTTCTGAAGGCAAGACCAGGTCAACTGCTGCCTCGACCTTTTGACTTTCGTCTGGTGTGGATTCAGAGGGTTTATCTTCAATGATAGATGCTTCGACGGACCACAATGGCGTGTCAGTTGGATTTTCAACCAGTGATGGACTCGACAAGAGTTTCTTATATCCAGGAGGAAGCCATAGCGGTGAAGCCGGACAGTTATCCAAAACTCTTTTAGCTTCATCCAGGAAGGGACAATGGTGGATGACGTGATCGCCTTCACATATTTTACAAGGAAATTTACATTTCCTTTTCTATCCAGATACTTCGCTTTCACTAGTTGACAGTTTACTTTCAACACGATCCAAGCTTGATAACACCGGATTGTGCAAACAAGGTGACAAATCCCTTAAGATCCGAGGGATGCAAGGACAATCTCGATGATAGTGGTCTCCTTTCCAAATGAAACATCGAGATTTAGGCTTGGATAGTGCAGTGTGTGGATTTTTCGCTAGACGATGCATGGTTGCCCCTTTTTTCCTTTGGCTCCTTCTTCTCCTTCCCCTTCTTTTCCTTCTTAGTTACTTGATTTTCAACCTTACCAGCTTCATCAAGCGCAACGGAAGGAGGAGAGGGAGAAACGAACGAGGTAGAAGGTTGGGGGGTAACTTTAGTATCATCTAGTTGTTGACTTGACTATTCAGGAATCATGGTGTTCTGAACGACGGAGGTCGAGAAGAGCCATATTGACAAGCCAATCATCAATCCTAGAAGTGACAATGTGGCCATATGAGGTGCACCAACATCTCCCCAAGAGGAGAAAGGACTAGGATTTCCTCCAAGGGGAAATCGTTGGTTGGTAAACTCCATTTCTCTCAACCTAAAGACCAACATGGGAATAGTGATATTATTCTGATTAAAATAAATTTTAGATGCTTTGACACAACTTGTTTTTTCAATTTTTAAGAGTCGAGAAAAAACAAAATATGACTCTAGTCGCCTTCGATTT
>APFE030520801.1:0-17237 GCA_000404065.3 Pinus taeda | reverse complement strand
GCCCCGCAATACAACCACATTAAATCTCAGTTTCAAAATCTTTATTGCAATACTGACCTTCCTTTCCTACCCTTTTACCTTGTCCAATTACAGAGAGGCTTCTGTCCAAGCTTTTTGAGCATAGGAATAAAATCTTAAATCAAACTAAATAATTTGTTTCTTTAGATCCAATATACCAAAGTTTAGTACTAACAACAACAACTACTACTATATAGTATTATTATTGTAACAATATAATATATTTATTATTATATTATAATAATATTATTAATAATATTATTAATATATAATATTAATATTATTTTATTATTTTAGTCATAATTACACAACTAATGTGCCCAATATAAATAATTAGAAATATGATAAGGAGAATTATTATGTTCATTTAAAAAAAAACCAATTATTATAATTATAAAAAGTTTATGCTAAAAAATAATCATCAATCTTGATATATTAAATATTTAGTATATTAATAATATAATAGTAATGTTAATTATAATAATATTAGTAAATGTTAATTAATAATATAATGATAATGATATATATTTACCATTACATTATATTAATGAATAATGTAGTAGCTATAATATTATTATTATTATTATATAATATATTTTTATTATATAATTATAATAATAATATTAATTCATAATAACAAAAATCATCCAATGATAATTGGAATTGGGATAAGGGAATTATTGTGTATTTTTTAAAGAACAACTATTTATGATTATTACTAACTTTATAAATAATAGCAATTATATTCTTATGTATTTATATATTTATGATTATTATATTAAAATAATAATAATAATAATAATGGAGAATAATATTCCCCCCATCGGGGTGTTTTTGGAGGTGGGCAGAGCATTTAAGTTCATGCAGGCGCAAAAGGTTTTTAGGGTAGTGGAGGGCCAGGTAATGATAGGCCGGAGCAGCCAGACAATTATGCAGGATCACGCTCCAAGGTGGAGCAAAGAAAGATTGGGGATGAAGGGAGGCTGAGATGACTGTGCATCAGACAAGGGAGGTGAGGTTGCAGGTACGATCGAAGAGCGAAAGGACAGGAGCAATAAGCGAATGAACAAGTGGCAAGGCGGACATGCAAACATCGCAGGAGGAAATCAGAGGGCAAGGATGAATAAAGGAGGGTGGCATGAAGGAGGACAGAAGCGAAGGGAAGAGCGAGAAGCCTGGGAAAGGAAGAGTGTGGTGAGGGAGAGCGTTAATTGTAAGAAAAGGCAGAGCAAACAAGATTCTAAGGAGACCGGAGAAAAGGTGACAGTGAAAATGGAAACCAGAAGGCAAGTGAGAAGCGAGGAGACGGACGCCACGAGGGAACGCAGCAACTGGGAAAAGAAGGGAAAAGGTGTGGCGAATGAAGAAGCAGGTGGGGAAACTGTTATGGTCCCGGATGACTCAGAGGACGAAGTCAAAATGTTTGAATCGGATGAGGAGAAATGGCTGTAGTCTCATGTTTTAAATAACCTAAAAAAAATCCAAAGAATGAAGATCACAAAGGTCTTTATTATTGAAGAACCCCACAACTATGAATTCTACTAGAAATTTGTTTTCTCTTTATTAGAAGATGGAAGTTGGAGTAGCTTATGAAGTTACATCTAAGAGCCTTAGATTTTGCAAGTTATGGCATCATGAAAATAAGCATATAACATTGAAGGAATTCAAATCTATAGAGTCAATTACATTTTTATTGGAAATAGTAATCTAGCACAGCAAGGATAGAAGGATTTGGACCATCTAGTACTCCAGATTTAATTAAACAACTACTTGGCATCATGTTGTTAAAGGAGAAATCATTTAGCACGAAATGATCACAAGGATCCCCAACAGTGACAAAACAATCATTATAAGAAGGTTCTTCAGTACATGCAAGAAACATAGTAACGTGGAAGATATATGTTCCACATGAAGATAATGGAAGAAATTGTGGAGCAATTTAAGAAGTTTGAAGATAATCAATTTGGAGCATCCAAACATCATCTCAGAATTTCTCATTTTAGAGAAGGAATATCATCTTAGATGGCATCTTCAAATAAAGAAGAAGTTTTCTCAAAAGGAAGTTATCTAGATGGTTGTATGAAATAAATAGGTATGGATATATTTAGAAAAGAGATCTTCATTAGAAATTACAGTCATGTCTACAGAAAGTGTTGTAGGAAGAGATGGATGCAGAAATATACTCAAAAGAATGAGTATGGTATGTATTGGTTAGATTGGAAAAGAAAAAACTATTCCATATCATTATTCGATATATCGAAACATGATATAAGAAATGAACACATGGTGATATTGATCAACAT
Source organism: Pinus taeda (assembly GCA_000404065.3). Lineage (NCBI taxonomy): Eukaryota > Viridiplantae > Streptophyta > Pinopsida > Pinales > Pinaceae > Pinus > Pinus taeda. Next base: position 14,916 of record APFE030520801.1, on the reverse strand, counting down.
CCTAAATTCTCTATTGAAGAAGGCAAGAAAGACAATAATGAAAACTTCAAAGGGAGTTGTAAAGACCCTAATGGATACGATATTCGAACTTGTTGATTAGTTTAGGAACACAAAAATTGATGATTGAGGAGGAGCTTTAGTTCAATATGAAGATAGACCATGCAAAGGGATGTTCATTTCATAGGGAGAAAGTAGATAAATTTGACACCTTGACTATAGGATGCTATGACTGGAAATTTTGATATTGAGAAAATATTTTTGGATGTGGTATAACTTCTTGAAAGTATAAATGGAAAAAATGTGTACTCTATAATGTTAGTAAAGGCAATAATTTTATATTGGAAATTACGAGATGGTTTGTTGATCATGGTGGGCTTGATGTTGATCTAGAAGAAATTAACTTTCCTGTTGGATAGAAAGAGTTATAATTCGCTCGAAATCGATAGATTTGAAAAGGTAATTTTAATCATAGATACTAGAAATGATGGTTGATGGAAAGTGATATGAAAAGATGGCATGAGCCATGTCACAAAGTTGGATTGTGAAATATTTTGGCTCCATGAAATCTAAGAAGGTAGAAGCTTGGATATGATATAATGGTGCAAGATGGGAGCCTGTGCAGCGACTACTAAGATCTCCATTAAATATAAGAAGTTGATGATGTAGACAAGCTAGGGATTGTGATGATGTCTCCTTGGTTGAGAGGGAGCAATGGATCCCCTCCTTGTTTGACAGGGAGTAAGGACTACCTCCCTTGTTGACAGGGAGTGATGGTGAACACTATATTATTGTTGTGGCATGCACTAGGCTTGGACTAACAATCGTAAGTCTAGTGAACCCATGAGTATGGAGAATGGAGGATTGTATACGAATTTGGGACTGATAATCCTTATGGATTTGAAATCCAAGATAGGTAGTAGTCCCATGGATAAATACTCTTTGAGGATAGGAAAGGGTATCCAAGAAAAGAGTAGTCTAGGAAGACTTATATTCTTTGAGGATTGGGAACCCGAGATAATAATCATCCTATAAGGACATAACCGATGAACATTTCGATGGGGTATGTGCCTTGAAGAGGTTGTGGTGTTTGTGTCCAAATATATACCTCCCAACATTTTTCTCTAATCTAGTGGAGAGTTAGATCTTGTTATTCAAGGCCTTTCTATATTGCAATTTGACAAGGTTGGTTACAGTATTCATGCTTGACGATGGCTTATCAAACCAATTGTTCGTATCAAAATATTTCAGTTTGAGAGTATCCTTGTATCTGATTGTCTAATTATGAATACCTCCCAAGAGAAGAGGGAGTGTCAAAAAGAGTAACTAGGTCTGGTCTTCATAATTATAATTGTACTCGTATCATTGTATTTTCCATGTAAAAGAAAAGGAAGAAGAATGTTTTTTTATCATTATTATTTCATTTTTCAAGCATCTTCTTCATGCTTCTAAGGTTTATTGAGTCAAAAGAATATTTTCCATGAGTCAATTTATTGTAGTACAATCAAGTCCCATTTGGACATGTGAAAGTAAGCGGACAAATATTTTTATTCTAGTCAAAATAGTCATTTTTGTCCCCACAAGAACAAGTTGGCCCTGCTTCGACAACTTGGTTGTAGAAGGGACCCATTCGACCTCCTGGATGTGCATATATATACTCTGACATCATTAGAGGACAGACAAGAAAATTCATTTTTTTATTGCTAGAAGAAAGAGAAAACCAACAAAGAAGTGAAGGAAACAACCCTAAAGTCAAGGAGAAAGAAAAAACTTCCACAGTTTGAAATTTTCTCCTAGATTCTACCACACATGTGAAATTTCAGAGATTTTTGGGGGTTAAAAATTGCATACCTATTGCAAGGGCTGAAAATCAAAGTTTGAGTAATATCTGAAGAGGTTTGACTATGATTGAGTTGGTTCGATTTGACTTCATTGAGAAAAGTTTGAAGGAGGGTTGGCATGGGTCTTGTGGGAAGTTTCTAACTTGGAATTTAGGTCTTATATTTCTTACTTTGATTTTATTCTATAATAAGTGAACAATTGATTGGGTTTTCCCCCTTGTGGGGCTTGGAGCCTATATCTTTTATTCATTGTGTTCTTGTGATATTGATGTTCTTGTTTTTGGTAATCATTTGATGAAGAGAAAATATTGAAAGTAATAATGAAGCTATCATATATTCAAAAGCAATTATCAAGTAAGAGAAATCAACCATAATTTGTTGCCTTAGTGATTTCTCAAGAAAACGCACCACAATCCCAATGAAAAATATAGCACACAAATAATGAATGAAGCAAAATAACAAGCTCAACAATATTTTTCTTAGAGGATAAAAGAATGGCCTATCCAATATCTCATTCACATTCACATGTCTACTATAAATATGAGAGATAATAAGAGATTATATCTAGTCTAACATATTTTGAAAACCATACAAAAATGCAAGGTTTAAATTATGAACAACAAATATAAAATATAACAAATTGCTCGACAACAATGATTTGAAAATGACAAATATATTTTAAAAACGACCTTTAATCCAACAAAACAGAGAGCAATAGCCATTGTGTGTATGAAAAAAATTGCAAATCTAAACTTCCTTTGCTACCCAACAAATTCATATTTTCCATAACGTGGATACTAAAGGGACAATTTGCAAAAACCAGAACTAGATATGAAGCTCAAAAACCAAAAACCAATACTAACACAAAGTAACTATGAAAATCCAAATCACACCAAAAAATCCAAAACACTGAACACAACGAACATCGTAGGAGAGTTAAATTAAAGTTGCAAGGGTACAATGAAAAGCATAAATGATTGTTATTAACACTCGAACCAACATCGTAGGAGAGTTAAATTAAAGTTGAAAAGATACAGTGAAAAGCATAAGTGATTTCTATTAACACTCGAACCAAGCATATAAAGATAAGGTCAATGCTTAAAAAAACAACCAAAACAATACAATTGAAGCCTCATAGTACCTCATAGTCTAATAATAAAATCATTACATTGTAGTGCAAACCCCTTAAGAAAACACACTACATGCATAATCAACCAAATGTTTCAAAGGGTTACAAATAACAAACCCTACCTAAGAACTAAGAAAGAGAAAAAATATCACAAGATCACAACTATAAAGAACAACCCAAACTAAAAAATATAAGGAACAACCCAAACTAAAAAATATCACAAGATCACAACTATAAAGACCAAACCAAAGTAAAAATCGAAAACACACTCACACGGGCACCATAATAGTTACCAAACATGAAGCACAATTGAGCATAGCCAACCACAAACAACATCAAGACCAAATAAATATGTCTATATATACCTCCTAATAATCTACTACTAACAAAATTATAGTTGAACCGTCCAAACAACTTCACAAGCTAGTCGTTTATTGTATGAAAACCTTAGTCACACGGTTAAAGTAGATGTATAAATTATGGAAGAATTTAATTATAAAATGAAACGAGTAGACTTCAAGCAGCCCAGTGACGTAGATATCACGTAGTCATGTAGATTGGTTTGTATAATTTAGTAAGGTACTTTTGAGTATTAAATGCTGTTATTTGCGATTGAAAATTTCAGATTTGTCTTTTTGTGCGAAGCTCGTTTTCTTGTTTAAATATCTCGTAGCAATAAGTGAGTACAAATATAACCAATCAATTTATTCTCTATAACACCTTGAAAAGAGAAAAAATATCTGCGAAATCCCAAAAGCAAACTCATAATGATGTTATCCTTTTTGCATTTTTTTTTTTTATTTGACCCAAACGCAATAACTTTTTGGCATGACACGGCAAACATTTATTTTATAGTCATACACAAAATTATTAACGAAGTGCTATTCCATCTCACTTATTTGATTTTATTTGAGCTGCTGCATTTTCATGTGAGAGTATATCCTGTGCTTATCCATAACAACCCTCCGTCCTCTTATCCCATATCAACGTTCCGAGATTTGGAATGCAGCGATAGGGCCGTGAAGATAAGCCGGGCCTCACAGGCAGTAACGTGTCCAATTGGAACAGGACTGGTAATTCACATTTCGTCGTTTTAAATGCGCGTACTGGCAGACATGTGGAGGGTCGTTGCATGGCTGAAGAGTTAAGTGGCGATGTCCCATTCAATGAAAGGTTGTAAACAGTAAATATCATATGGGTTTAACGTTGTCGCCCTTTCTTTTAATCATCTCTAATGGAAAATAAGAAAGTTGATAGCGATTCGATTTGGGAAATGGTGGCTTTATCGGGACTCGGTAGCCACACATCAATTAGCAGCATAAGGAGAAGATGATTCTCCATCCCATCATCTCCGGAGGCACGATGAACGAAGTGGGAGGCCTCAAGGGCTCCCACTTCCCATATATAGAGCCTAAAGCCCACTTTCTGCTACAACACCAGAAGATAGAAGGGCAGCTAGTGATTTCTGCGCTCTGTTTCGACATGTAGATGAATTAGGTTTCACTCTTCACCCTTGGCCTTTGTGTGTATACTCCACATACTCACAATCATCTCAATCACTTCGTCTGTTTTTCTTGTTGTTTCAGGTTTAGCAGGTATGGGAGCACCAACAGTTGAAATGATAAGAAGGTGGCTATGTCGTTGACAGAAGATAAAGGGCACATGCGCTCACCTGCAGAGACTCTGCAGTTGACGGGTATGTGTCCTCTATTCCTCTGTCATCGCATCACGTTTCTCCTACCTATCTAAATTGTTGTTTTTACATATTATCTTCCGATAGATTTACTTGCTTGCATTTAAAGTTTTTAGCTCTTAGTCACTCAATGTCCTTCCTATCTAAATTGTTGTTTTCACATAATATGTTCAGATAGATTTACTTCCATGCATTAATTTTTTTTTCAGCTCTTAGCCACTCAATAAAATGAGAACAATGGATCTATGATGTCTTATTTTTCTGTCATTATATGGTATTTACTCCTCATTCAGTGACTTGTCTGCAGTTATGGTATTCTGCGGTTATGATATTGGGGATAGCATATACTTAATTGTATTTCAATTAACTAAAATTATTTCCACTTCATTTATTCTTTAATTTTCAGCTATTTGACATCACTGTAAAAGCTGATAAAATATTACAATTCCTGCCTTGTTTAAGCCGAATAAACATTACAGTTCCTGCGATGTTTGTCCTATGGTTATCTATGTTAATGTTTAAAATACTATCTGTTGGCAGCAGAATGTTTTATCTTTGGATTTTTTTCTGTCATGATATATTGAACCTGAATACTAGTTGTGAGAGGCACATGTTTTATAAAACATTACTCAAATTTCTTAGATCATATATTTCATATAACATATTATTTTTAACTCAATTTGAATGCTTAGTAGATGATCTTTATTATTTATGTCAAAGGTGACAATTTTCTCATTTTCTGTTTGAAAGTATTACGTATGCGCACTCGTCGAATAAGCATACTATATTACCAGTTTACCCATAAATAATACAGTGTCCAACTCACGACCTACGGACTGTCAATCCTAACTGCATGTCCCCGTGACGAGTTCTAATTCAATCATGAATGTAAAAAGGTTAAAAGAAGCAGTTCACCATTAACCCCGGCAATACAAGACGGCCGATATCTCTAGTATTGGCTGTTTTGGTAGAGACGTGATAACCATCATCCTAATTATGGAGCAAGTGTCTATTTCTACTATGTTTTACTAATTTTGCAGTGTGCTGATTACCAATCCCGTTATTTATGGAGCGACAGTCCAGACTATTTGTGGCATGCCTAACTATTATGGCGATTCGTGAAGCTCTGATCACCTGTCATCATATTTAGGGTGCGACCGTCCATTTATGGTATGCCTTACTATTTTAGCGAAGTCCTGAACACATATTATCCTATTTATGGAGTGATAGCCCATTTCTGCTATCCGTTTCACTATGTACTGTACTCACGATTGCATTTCGAACACCTTCGCTGTTGACAGCAATCTTTTCCACAGCGTAACATCAGCGCGACAACATTTCAACGAGTTCCTGCGCCTATCGTATCTGCAGCTCCTAGTAATGCTGATTATGTGGTTATGTATTCACTGATTATTTGGACTATAAAACGCCAGTCAGTTTGTTTATTGATTGTTGTCACTATGACCAGCTTTGTCATGTACTGCAGTTGGTCAGGATCTTTCAACGGATTGAAAGATCAAAGTAATGCAAAATACTGAATGCAGTATTTTAATTGTAATTGGTTATCCCTGGTTAACTATTTACGTGAATTATAAAATTTGAAATTCCAATTCTTTAGTTAACCAAAAATTAATCTGTTTTTGTAAAAGTAGACCTATAATTACTATAATTGAGATAGCTAAATATTATAATGATACTGTCACAAATAAATCTTATAATACTCAAATTGCTAATTCGGTTAGATTAAGACAAAATACATATTTCACAGCAGTAACTCAATCTTATCCATTACATTGATATATATTTCCCAATAATAACCCAATTTTATTAACTATTTTGAAGTTTCAAATTCTTTTATTAATTGGTGATTAATCTAGGTTGATATGTTTTACAATTCCTTTATTAATCCGTTAATCTATATTTGTATGTTGTAAAATTCTTTTATTAATCAATGATTAATTACTTAGTGACTCATCTATATATGTGTGGTTCAAAATGTATGTTTCAAAATTACTTTATTAATTAGTGATTATTTGTTTTTTTAAAATATATATAAATGTTTACAGAAAATAACGATAATGTTCAGAACAAATATTGTATGAGGCAAAATCAATTCATTTAGATTAAAAAAAGATTAACACATATTTTATATAGTAGATATTTAATTTCTCTAATTTATATTTTATAATAATAACCTAAGTTTAATCACTATTTCCAGATTTAAGTTTTCATTTTTAAATTAAAAAATCTAACAAGGTCCAAATTTATTTATTTGCTCGTGATTAACCTGTGCTAGTAAAATAGCATATATAAATATGAGGTTCAAATTTCTTTATTTTCCTTTGATTAACATGTGCTCTGTGCTCGTAAAATAGCACAACCACATTTACCAATATAATTGATATGGGCAGATAGGCATATATGAATTATATATATTAATACAACCACATTTTCCAATGTGGTTGATATATGTTGATAGGGTTATATCAACCACCTTAATAATTCTTATGTGCATTTTTTTAAACACAAACTATTTATCATTATTAATAATTATATAAATAATAACAACCATATTCTTATATATTTATATCATAACTCATCATAATATTAGCAGCTACATTTAACAGCTAGAAAATTAAGATATTATAAGGACGTCATCAATCCCACTCTAGAAGATCAAAAGTATCTCTTTGTTTTAACTAGCTCAAAGAAGAAAATTAATATAGCCAAGATTAGAACGAACTCTCATGAGCTCCATACTGAAACAAGTCGTTGGGAAGTTCCTAAAACACCATGAATGGAAAGGTTCTGCCATCTCTGTGAGAATACGAACAACGAGGATGAAAATCACTTCCTCTTAGAGTGCCCCGCATACAACCACATTAAATCTCAGTTTCAAAATCTTTATTGCAATACTGACCTTCCTTTCCTACCCTTTTACCTTGTCCAATTACAGAGAGGCTTCTGTCCAAGCTTTTTGAGCATAGGAATAAAATCTTAAATCAAACTAAATAATTTGTTTCTTTAGATCCGATATACCAAAGTTTGGTGCTAACAACAACTACTACTATATAGTATTATTATTGTAACAATATAATATATTTATTATTATATTATAATAATAATATTATTATAATTAGTATAATAACAAATATTGTGCCATAATAATTAGAAATATGATAAGAGAATTTATTATGTTCAATTTAAGAAAAAAACTAGTTATTAAAAGTTATATAAAAATTAATCATCATATTCTCATATATTTATATTTATTATATAATATTATAATAGTAATGTTTATTATAATAATGTTAGTAATGTTTATTAATAATAATATTATATAAATGATAATGATATTATATTACCATTACACATTTATTATAATAATGTAATAGTTATATATTTTATTATTATAATATAATATATTTTTATTATATAATTATAATAATAATATTAATTCATAATAACAAAAATCATCCAATGATAATTGGAATTGGGATAAGGGAATTATTGTGTATTTTTTAAAGAACAACTATTTATGATTATTACTAACTTTATAAATAATAACAATTATATTCTTATGTATTTATATATTTATGATTATTATATTAATATTATAATAATAATAATAATAATGGAGAAACGGAGCCCCAATAGGTATTTCAGCTAACTTTTTTACTTAATGATATATGTATCTGTTGGTAGCTCCTGATAACAATATAATCTGGTTTTTGGCGCTGGAGCTCACTGCGATGGACGCTGGACCAAACCCGACCCCTAATCCCAGCACCCCTGAGGGCCAGGCTGAAGAACTTCAGAACCTCAATCGAAAGCGCAGCGAAGAGGCTGCCCCAGACCCCTTCTGGAAAACCAGTCTCTGTCCATTTTTCAGGCGCCGATTACAGGATTGCAGGCACGGTGATAACTGCAGGTATGTCCACAGCGAACAGGAGTTAAGGCCCCGTCCGGATGATTCATGGGACCTTACTGCCGAACGGGCGAAGAAGCTTCTCCGAAAGCTGGAAAAAACACCAGAAGAAAAGCCCGAGCTTTGCTTTTCCAATAACTCTGATGGGTCGTCTGAAAAGGGCGAGCGTGGCTCTGGCCTATTTAATAAGTGGATTATTAACCTGCCGAAGCACTGGGCGGTGGTCGACTTCAAGGAGCTTCTCGGTGACCTGATCCGCATTCATGGAAACCCCAAGATCCGACGTCAAGATATAGATAAGGCGGCAAGAGATGGTTGGCCGTCAATTTTGCAGATATGCAACCAAATCATTAGATCAGAAGCCCAGCAGATCTTGGAGTCTCAAGAAAAAACCCAGATCTATGGGCAAACTATCTTCAGGCGGCAGGGTCAAACGAGCTCATCTCTGAGGTAGCTCTCTCTCTCGCACCCGCCAGATCTGCCTGAAGACTCCTCTGCATTTCAGATCCAAGTCAATTTTTTAGGCAAAACGACAATGTTATGGGTGCATGCAGCAGATCTTGTGCAGGATCTTCTGCAAAAACTTGAATGCAGGCTGGGGATTCCCTCCTCTTGCCTCAGACTACTATATCAGGGTAAGCAACTTATGCAGCCCCTATCTCTTTCCTTCTACAGCATTCAAAAGGATGCCTCTATTGGGGTTTATTTTCGTTTAAGAGGTGGTTCCTTTGGGCAAACCTCCTCAGCTCCCTTTTTCTCTTACAAAGATGCAGCACGCAAAAACACTACCCAACCTCAGGCTTCTTCCAAGACAGCCCAGCCAAATGGCATTCCAAAGCCGTTTCTGGTTGAAAAATCAGAGGAGATACCCTCCATTAACCTCTCTATTCCTAGGGTTGAGAACCGCTATCAGACTTTTGCACAATCAGGGCTAATATGCAGATTTAACGGGCTATGGCCTCGTACAACAGATCTTTATCAATGGGTCCATTCCTTCTGGACTAAAAAATGTAAAATTTTCCTATGTTCAAAAGGCTTCTTCCTGGTGGTTTTTGACTCAAATGAAGACTACCAGAAAGCCTTAACGAGAGGCCCTTGGTTTTGGGGTACGGCTGGGCTTTTTCTTACCCCCTGGTTTCCTGATTTCGACCCTTCCACAGCAGTGATCTCAAAGATTCCCATTTGGGTTAGGCTCCCAAATCTTCCGGCTCATTTTTGGGATTTCTCTGTCTTCTTAGCCATTGGGAATACTTTAGGATGATACCTGGCTACAGATACCTCAAGAAGGGAAAATGGTCTCTATACTTACGACAGACTATGTGCAGAAATAGACATCAGCAAAGGATTGCCGGATCAGATTCACCTCAAGTTTGGAGATTTCCACTGGACTCAGTCACTAGATTACGAGAACATAGCCTTCCGTTGTCGCCATTGTCATCAAACAGGGCACCTTCAGAGTACATGTTTGTAGTTAAAAGATAAAAAGAAGAATATGAACCGTAAGCCCAAATCCAAAAGATGGAATCCTTTTGAGCCTCCTCATCCGCTGGGCGACTTAGACTTCTCGAGCTCAGAGGAGGAGGAATCTGAAGCAGATATGCAGGTTGATGAGGAAGTTGAAGCTGATATGCAGAATGAGGAAATTCCGGAGGACCCTCCCTCAGCTGTTCCAGAGGCTCCCTCTAATCCTCAGATTTCCCAGAAGCGCGCTCATCTCTCTTCGTCCTCAGACTCTGAGAAGGAGGCTCAGTCTTCAGATCAGAATCATCTACAACTAGTTACAAGTCAGCCAAGCTCCTCTGGGTGGAAAAAAGTTAGCAAGAAAAAAGGCAAAAAATGTCGTGTTGTAGGTAATAACCCTTCGGGGTAGCTTCTCTGCTCAGTCTTTTCAGATGTAGTCCTATGCTCTCTTTGTTCATCTCCTTGTCTATCTCTTTGGAACGAGGTTGAATTTCCTTCACCTCCGGTTCCCCTGCTTCTCTGCTCAGCCTGCTTCCAGGCTTGATTGTACTATATTTTTTTCCTTTTTTAATAGATTTAGTCTTTACTCATAAAAAAAATAAAAATTAATAATAATAATGGAGAATAATATTCCCCCGATCGGGGTTTTTTTGGCGGTGGGCAGAGCATTTAAGTTCATGCAAGCGCAAAAGGTTTTCAGGGTAGTGGAGGGCCAGGTAATGATAGGCCGGAGCAGCCAGACAATTATGTAGGATCACGCTCCAAGGTGGAGCAAAGAAAGATTGGGGATGAAGGGAGGCGGAGATGACTGTGCGTCAGACAAGGGAGGTGAGGTTGCAGGGACGATCGAAGAGCGAAAGGACAGGAGCAATAAGTGAATGAACAAGTGGCAAGGCGGAAATCGGAGGGCGAGGATGAATAAAGGAGGGTGGCATGAAGGAGGACAGAAGCGAAGGGAAGAGCGAGAAGCCTGGGAAAGGAAGAGTGTGGTGAGGGAGAGCATCAATTGTAAGAAAAGGCAGAGCAAACAAGATTCTAAGGAGACCGGAGCAAAGGTGACAGTGAAAATGGAAACCAGAAGGCGAGTGAGAAGCGAGGAGACGGACGCCACCACGGAACGCAACAACTGGGAAAAGAAGGGAAAAGGTGTGGCGAATGAAGAAGCAAGTGGGGAAACTGTTATGGTCCCGGATGACTCAAAGGACGAAGTCGAAATGTTTGAATTGGATGAGGAGAAATGGCAGTAGTCTCATGCTAAACGGGGAAGGAGCAAGGAGTACGAGACAGAGGATAGTCAGGAGAATCGGGAGGGCGAAGATTGGCAGGGCCGCGAGCGAGGGGGAGCCAGAGAAACTGGTAGTGGGTTGGGCTTGAGAAAGCGAGGAGTGGGAGGATAATTTTGAAGAAAAAGAGGTAGGGGAGGACGGAGGGGCTAGCGAGGTCGGGGCAGGGGAAGAGCAGGAAGCCATAGGGAAGAGTAGGCACCAACTTATGTTGGAAAAACCAGAAGAACTGTGGGGAAGAAAGTCTGGTTTGCAGAAAGAGCTTATTATGAGAATACCAACAAAGATGTCAGAAGGATAATTCAGCAAATGGAGGAGGAGGCTATTCAGGGACAATCTGATCCTGAGATGGAGGATTGGGTTTACCTTCTCCCGGACCCTGGTAATACGAGAGGCCGCATGACCCTATATAAACAAGCATTGCACGTTTATTGGGTGATGAAGAGACTGCTTGCCAAGGCAATTTAAAAAGTAGCCATGGAAATGGCTGAACTGTCTCAAGGGATTTGAAATCTCAAGAAGGAACTGAGGAATATCCAGATTACTCTGTTGATGTAGGACAAGAAGATGGATGAAATACAGCAGCAGCTAAAGCAATGCCACCCCTACATCAATAAGGAAATGGAGTAGCAGCCAGGAAAGGAGGCATAGTTTTGGTAGAATATATCTCAATTTTGTTTTTATGAAGATAGTAGATAACAGTTTAGACACTGAAGTTTTTTGTGATAAGTATAGAATCAAGATAAGGAAAATTAGCAGTCTCTATGAATGAATATTTTATTTAGCGTGGAGAAGTAGGCTTAAGACCTTCTAGTTTGGGATGGCAGTAAAAGACCTAAGGTGGCCAATATACCTGGTTTCCCTTCGGGGCGAGTTGAGGCCACTACGTATATGTAATGGTTTTTGATTCGCAGAAATAGAATAAAAAAAGTCCCTCCACAGTTTACAAAAAAAATAATAATGGAGAATAATATTATATTATTAATAATAATATAAGAAATATAATAATATTATAATAATAATATAAAATAATAATAACAGTTATATTGTATTATTTATCAATAATAATAATATTATATTATTATTAGTAGAAGGGATTAGTACTAAAACTGAAAGATTATATTACAATAAACCCAAGGTAGTAGGTAATACTAAACTCAAAGGATTATGAACCACAGAATAATATTAAACAAAAGAGACAGTATTATAAAACAAGGTTAAAAACCCTAAAGATAAATATTTAAAAATACTAAAATAAACAGGTTAATTTAATAAACCCTAAGAATTAATATTTTAAACTGAAAGGAATAATAAAACAAAGGGATTATTAATATTATAGAGAGAATGAACTAATAAGATATAATATAGATGTTGGCATGATGACACATGGATTGTGTGCATGAAGACTGTTTTTCCATTTTTGGATGAAATTATTCTATTTAATGGACTAAAGGGCGGATGAGAGACATTCATTATTCCCAGAGGAGAATTCTAGGAGAGGAGGATACATTGGATGTAGTAGTTGATTGATAGCTTGGGGCTAGCCAACTCTAGAAGGACTTGCTATAACTAAGCCTATGGTTGGTCAGAGAGTCATACATATAACATTGTTGAAGTCAGTGCTATCTAAATAGTGCAGTAACTATGAAATATCCAATAATATATATCTTCACTTTACATGCAAGTTTTCTCATGTCATGGCTTCATAGAATATATAACAATCAGTTTCATATTTTATTTTTTATTTTGAAAAGGATAGAAGGACTAGATGCAATGTCATGCCAGTATCTCCTTATCTATTGAAAAGCTAAGAAATTTAGGGCTTAATTTTGATAGTTAGCAAGGCCAATTGCAATATAAAATAATTTTCAACATGGAAGTCTAATAACCTACAATTAGTTCAACATATTTAAAAATTTAACTATTTCCAAAAAAGAATATGCCTACTAAAAGCATCAAATAAATTCCCCATCAATATTGAGTGAGAAGAATTAAATACTATATACAATTCCATGTTATTGGAATTCAAGGAACGAATAGACATGAAGAGAAATAAAATTATAGGTATACTAGATTACTATTGATACATGCACTGTGAACCTTCTTTGCTCTTCACCTATATTAGGTAGCACATAATCTAAGGTATTTATACGTAATTTATTATTAGTATAGGTTTGATTCTTCACTTAAAAATATTATAGAACCTCAAATCTTCATTGTAATGAACACAAATTAAAAGATGTGAGTTATTTACATCAATAAATGTGATTAATAATCAACATAAAAAAATATTCAATTGATTGGTATATAACTTATAAGGCTGTGAGAAGAGAAGACCGACTTGAAAAGTAAAGATACACCTTAGTAAAGATGTTAGATTAGTTGCATTACTCAGATCCCACTAACTGCAACAATAATTTATGTATGAATTTTTTCCACACCGTAAGTTAAACTATACTAAGTCTTTCTATAGGTGGCCACCGTGGAGCACTCAATCAATCACTACAATGAGTGAATCCTCCTCTCCTAGGTTTCTCCTCTAGAAGGAGGGAATGTCTCTCATCACCGTTTCCAACCATTAAATAGAACAATTTGTTACAATAACGGAAAGAAGAATTCACACACACAATCCATGTGTCATCATGCCAACTTATATTTTGTATCTTAAGTTTTCCTGAATTCAACCTATTGCCTAATTTGACTTTTGGTTATTTTATTACCTTTTCATTTTTTGTAACTTCTTCTTATCATTTTTTAAGTTTATTTTTATTTATTTATTTGAAACTTCATTTTATTATTTATTACTTTACTTATGTACTTCAATTATATTGTCTCTTTTATTTACTATTTTATTTATTTATTATTAATATCTTTCATTTGTTATTTATTATTTTATTTATTAATATTTGCGCTTTTTATCATTTCGTTTATTTTTCCATTATCATCATCGTTTATCGATTTACTAACGTGGGGCATTACGTTAAGAGAAAAATCAATTTATGACCAAATGAAACATACATTTTCCAAATCAATATACATTAATATTAACTCATAGTAGCAAACAATTTAACTTAAAAAAAAATGGTATACTTCCAAACCACAATATATATAAGCAAAAATATGTTTTTTTGTATACAACGATCAAACATTCTATTGATATTCTCTTCCAACACTCAATTTACAAGAAAGCATATTCAATGCAAATTATCTCAAATCAAACGAGCTTAATAAATAATACTTAAACTACTAAATCATTAAAATAAAATAAATAACAATTTCTTCTTCAAGCACTAAACAATGACAAACTTCATCTATCATAACCAAGACAATATTCATAACAACATGTAATAAATACATAATATATTTCATTCGATCCTATCAAATTGTATCTAAACTAATACAAATTGAAAACCACATACAAAAAAAAACATTCGAATTATGAATAGGTAATATTTCTTAAACAAAATCTCCAACAAAAATGTTGACAAGGAGCATGTTTTTAGTTTCAATAACATAACTTTAATCTAGAAAAATGAAGAATCATAGCCACTATTTTAAAGTAAAGCACCAAGAAAGTCAATTTG
>APFE030520799.1:128501-140124 GCA_000404065.3 Pinus taeda | reverse complement strand
ATATAAGCCACCATTATTATTATTTTTTCTAAGTAGAACTAATTCTATTAATGAAACAATAAATTTACATTGATGCTCCAACCTCTGCAGTGCTAGAATAGAGTTATAACAAATTTAGACATCCAAAACACTGATTCAAGACTGCCCACTAAGGGGAAACCAGTCCAAAAGACTGATGGAAAATGTTGCTCGGGCAGGGGTTACAGCTCAAAGTCCAAGAGAAACAGTTATGGTAAACTACCAAAATTGACAACATAATTTGAAAAACATTAAAAAAGCCTCTAAAAATAGGAGTCAGGAATCGAAACTTAGCTGCGTTGACCCTCTAGGTGTTGTTTGGTGGAGGAGGATTTTCCAAGGCTAAACACTTGCAATCATCCCAATCATCCTTAACTACCTACGTGCTACCAAAAATGCCTTCACCATGCTTGTCACTATCAGGGCACCTTTGCGTTTGCGGAGCTGCTACCCGAGGCCTTCTGTTTGCTAGTGGTCGGATTCTCCTGAGCTGCCTTCTCTTTTTTGGTGTCCAGCATCTCCTGAATAGTGGTGGGTTTTGTAGTCATAGGATGTTTTGTAGTGGTGTGAGTCTGTTCATTCTACGGGCGAGCCTCCTTTGCGAACACCACAGAGATAGTGGCGATGATGGCAGGGCAATTCAAGGTGCAGTGGAAGTGGAATTGCGCCGTTTGATGTGGCTAGTGGGGGGACATAGAGAGGTTGAGCATATGGGTTGCATCATTGACATGTCAAGCTTCGACGGGTAGGACCTAGCCTCTTCAACTATGGGTGGTGGAATATCTGCCAAAGAATTGGCCTGTGGACAACGTGGAGGACGGGGAGGATGAAGGGGTCTTTGGCTCAGAGGGGGACAGGGGGGGGTTGAATGTCTCTGCCTCAGCTGCTACCCCACCTGCAATGCATTTGGTGGCGGAGTTGTGCCATGCTTCTACGGGTGGGGTGGAGTGAAATAGTGTGGGCTGAAATGACGAAGTTGCTAATAGTGTGCGCAGAGGAAAAGGTAGACTTAGCGTGGGAATTCACAGAGTTATTCAGGCGAGAGATAGAGACTAGAACCAAGGCTTTAGTTTGTAGAGTGCAGAGAACATTCTAGGAAAAATTGATTCCATTCTCCAAATCTATAGAGCCCAGGAGTTGACAATGCCTCCCTGTTTCTGTGCGTGAGCTCGGCTCTGTGGCATCATGGAGGTAGGAGAAATTCAGAGGGGCCAGGGCAGAGGTATGTAGGCTTGCTGAAGCCATGGACTTAAACTTGCATAGGACTCATCGACCTATGCACCAACGTAATTGTGCCTGCAGGTTGATGGTGGCTTGCCATAAATCATCTGAGGTGGGAACACGGGTGGCTATGTGGCTAAGCCACCTGTCGTCCCACTGTCTAACCTGCATTAACGTGTCTTTAACTGCCCACATCCAGGGTAGGCCATCATTATTATTATTATCACAATTACTTAAAATTTCATTAATAAAACCAATGCAAATTATTTAAGCGAACTCACTATATTAAATTAAACTAGCAATTGTACTAAATTGTTCAAAGGAAACATCGTAAGTAGGTAGCATATGGAAGAAGAGCATAGATGAAAAAATGAAACATCAGTAGCACGTGGAATAAGAGCATAGACGAACAGAGATGTCATATGTTATGCGATCAAGATGTTGTCTTGTTTGGAATTGTTTCCTTTGCAACATAATTTCCTACCTCTAGCAATACGTAATAAATTAATTTAACTTTACAATAAGTCTACGAAGTCCTACATAAATAAAGACTCCAATTTCATGAGATATATCTGTTCTAGAAAAATTTAAACCCATGAGTATTGATGAAACACCTTCTATTACATTGTTTAAAGTGATTTCCCACAATTGAAGCTTATTATTATTATAAGTGATTAAAAACAACATCATCAATTTAACAATCCACTCATATTTTAACTACGGCCTTACCATTAATAAAAACATAAACTCCAATCTCACTTCATCCTTCATATCTAATCTCTATTTTCATTTTAAAATTTCCCTTCACCTACTTCATATAATATATATATATATATATATTAAAATCTTAGCAAAGTAATTCATAATAACAAACAATACCAAATTAACATAAAGCATAGATAACACTGCTTATATATTCATTACATATATTGTTCTGAAAATTTGAATATAATTTGAATAAATTGTTTGAGGTTTTTAACTTAAAATATTAAATTTAAGTAATACATTTTAATTATTTAAAAATATATAATTATTTATTAGGAGGATATTTAAAAAAATATAATCTTCCCATAAAAGTATAATAATATAATTATATATTATAATTTAATAAAAAAAATATATATTTATATAATTGTCAAACATAATTAAAACACTTTTATCTTAATTAATGGATAGTCCTAAAACCATCACTAATCATCATTAGAATATTCAATTCGATAGGTTTTTTATGGTGAGGTTTCTTCTCATGACATTGTAGTAGATCGGCCTTCAAAGAATATACCTTTTTGATGGTGAGATTGACCGTGAGACTCCGATCTATGATTTTCTCTGCCTAAGGTTCTTTGACATGACTGTGGAACCACAAAACATGCATGGGACCACATCACACATGCATGGGCCTTTATAATATAGGGGAATAACAATTGGTGATTCCACAATGTAGAATTTTGTTGTAGTACTAGAAATTGTGACATCTAATGAGTGATGCAAGCTTATCTACATGGAGATGAAATGAGTGAAGCCTCGAATCAGAGTGCTCTCTATTGGAAATTTCCAATCAAAAGTGTAAC
The DNA here is from genome assembly GCA_000404065.3 of Pinus taeda. Classification (NCBI taxonomy): domain Eukaryota; kingdom Viridiplantae; phylum Streptophyta; class Pinopsida; order Pinales; family Pinaceae; genus Pinus; species Pinus taeda. The sequence goes on along the minus strand of APFE030520799.1, from coordinate 137,314 downwards.
CTTGGTGCATGGCATGTCAATTCGCCGATTGTCGATCCTTCATCACCTTTTTTGGTTGGGCCTTACTCCTTTGGCTCTTCGTATGACTGCAATATCTATCAGTGTAGTAATTCTAATACATAGACATAGAGATAGATCTCTAACCCATTATAGGCATCCAACTCAAAACCATTTGGATATGACGTTCCAAATAGTGCTTATTGGAGCCCTCTCTATCGACGATTTCCAATGGGAGGTGTAACCTTAGTGTATGTCATATCAATTCACCAATTTTCGATTTCCGATCACCTTCTATGTTTAGGTGTTGGTATTGTGGCTCTTCTTGTGACTACAATCTAGCCCTCCCATTGGGGGTTATGAATAGCAGGTTTCACTTTGATTTTTCAATTTGTTACAACCTTCAATCGTTGATCTCCCATATGTGTCGACATCACTACCATGTATCTACCATGTGTAACCTTTTGAATAATGCCATGTGTCGCCCTTTTTTGGCCTGTTGTGAGCCTTGAAATTGTCCAATCCACCTACCACATGTCAACCATTTTGGCATGTCATCGTGATGTTAGCCTCCCCGTGTCACTTATCGCAACCAATTTGTTCTTGCAATCCATCCCTAAATGCATCTAGCTTGAAACCATTTAGAGATGAAGCACTAAACAATGCTTATTAGAACCCTCTTTATCAGTGATTTCCAATGGGAGGTGTAACCTTGGTGTACGTCATGTCAACTTGTCGATTGGCCATCGCCAATTTCCTTCTACATATGGGCCTTGCTCCTGTGGCTCTTCATGTGATTGTAGTATAAACCTTGTATTAGATCCCTCCCATCGAGGGTTATGAATCGAAGGTTTCACTTCGATTTCTCAAATCACCTCAACGTCTAATCAATGATCTCCCATACGTGATGAAATCACTACCACATATCTGCCACATCTAGAATTTTGAGTAATGTCATGCATCACCCTTTTTTGGGTTGTTGTGAACCTTGAAATTGTTGAATCCTCCTTCCATGTGTCAACCTTTTTGGCACATCAGCCTCCCCGCATCACATGTTGTAACAAATTACTCCCTAAAAGACATCCCTAAACATATCCAGTTGCATATCGTAACTCGTGTATTGCAGCTCGCAATATCAACACTTTTAAAATGTGGCTTCTTCTCAGAAAGTTCCAGTTGAGAGTAGATGCCATGTTCTGTTGAATTCTTTTTCATACCTCTAGAGGGTATAGATACTGGATGGAATATAAATCTCCATAGTCAAAAGTTGAAACTTGAAAAAATCACCTTTTTGGATTTGGACAAGGATCGCTAGATATCTGAAATAGATAAGGCACTAACAACTTGGACCTCTAAGACATTCCCGTTGGTCTATTGGTAAGACAAACCTCTTTATAATAGAGTTATGTCAGACTAATAACATCACGAAATCATTTTCAAAATTTCTTATACATGTAGCATTGGTCCTATGCAATAATAAACAAATACCTAATTTCTAAATCTCCAAATTGTGCTATGGACCTCCAAGAACTAACATGAAACCCTGATTGTTTTATCATACCAAAGTTAAATGTGAAATTGTATCTGCCCCTTATCATACCTTTTTGAATGTGACCTCCGATAAGATCTCCTCTCTATGCATTTATTTTTCTCTCGGTGTCTATTTTTATTCATTAATTACTATTTGTTAGCCGAATATGTGCATTTACTATCATTTTATTATCCCTCGTGGGAATATTTAATGTTTTGCACCATTGTACACAAGAAAATTAACATAATCAATAAACCATTTTTCCCACAGATTTCAAAAATATTTCTTCTATTATGAAGGTTTCAATGACCAAAAACTCCCATACATATTTAATCTATGTCACATTTTTTTAACGATTATAACTTAAAACCTCAATATGCATCTTGATGTGGAAAATTACTCTATTCATTAATCTAATTAATGGGCCAAGCATGTGCATTTACTTTTTCTTTATTCTTGCTCGCACGAAATTGATATGTTTTATGCCCTAGACACTTTATTATATGTTTTTATTCAAATGAGCCACATTGATATTCTGGAGTGGACATTCGAATTTCAAGCTTTTGAAAAGGATTCTTCTCATGTCAAAGTTTCAAAATCCCAAAAATCCCATGTATATCTAAATAATATTTGATATTTTCCTTTGATTAAGGTTTGAAACTTATCCACACATCCTGACGTAGGACTATTCTATTCAATAATATAATTAATGGCACCCCTATGTGCATTTTTATTACTTGACTATCACTCAGACGAGCATCTATGTCATTGTCTCTATCATTGGTAACCCCGTGACATCTGTCGCGTGTCTTGACTCTAATTTATTGGCCCCCTGCTTCGCTGGTAGATGGGCATGTGCTTTATTTAGCCTCTTCAAGTCGCACTATTCTTCTTATTTTTTGCGTTTCATTTTCTGTTGTTGCTGCTATGCTATTGCTAGTCTCTTGTTGTTGTTATTTTTGTCACTATTGCATGTTGTGTTGTTGTCTTCAATGAGATAACTGCCCCATAATTTCAATAACGGACAAGTGAGAATTGAGAACCTACTAAGCATATTGTATTCTGCTCTCAAATTACAAGTATCAATTTTTGCATACTGCATGTATAACTTAGAATACTATATTCTTTGTCATGATGTTCAACACACCCACATATAGAGTTTTTGAAATTCCATATATCAACGACTGACTTTCTATGTTTAAACATTTCAATTTTCCTTTCCCTTTACCTTTGAATATTGGCAACAATATAAACTGTAAATCATTCTTCTTACATTTGACTCCAAGTATGCCAATCTTGTGAATGACAACACTTGCTACTTTATTTTCGCTTCTCCTCCAATGTTTACTGAATTTTACGGGCTTTCACCTTTTCGGACAACTCCTTTCCTAGTAATCATCGAAGTTGTCTTGACAATGAATGCCATCACTTTGTTTCTCGTTGTCTCTACAACGATCTAACTATCACTTTGAATTGTTGAACTGAACCTTCTTGCTTCCACAAAGACATCTTCAGAACGCTACCACATTCTCTCTTGGATGCTACCTCGCAGCATAGAACTTTGGTTTTGTCTGCCTCTAATGCCCATGTCATCTCTGGTGCCCTCCAGTTGGGCTCTATTATCGTTCTCAAGGAAGTTAGTAGCACTTTTTTGCAAAACAATGTGTATTTTCACTCTTCACCATATTATTGATGTTTTCCTGTTCCTTCCCTCTCTCCACCACTCTCACTCTGACTAATTTCATGTTTATTTTCTCCTCATTTCCTTCTTTTTAGGAGTCTACAAATTATTGAACTGAAAGTTCTCAAATGTTATGAAAGTTTTATTGGGGCCCAAAACCTTCTTCAAATTATAAATACATCGACATACCAACTGGCCTCTTCAACATCACATGCCCGCACCTCATCTATTGCTGCTTCAACGCAGGAATTTGTGTCATCATCAACTCATTTTTCCTCTACTCTACCTACTACCTTTCCATTCATGGCAGTAAACCCCTATCATCAACAATGGTTGATCCAGGGTAGGGTGCTTGGAAAAACATCTATTTTCTCCTGCAACAGTGTGCAAGGGTTCAGAAAGGTCTTTGGAGTTCACCTCATTGATTCTTTCGATGACACAATCCATCTCTCTACCTACGGTGATCTCATAGATTCCTTGCATGACCTTCTCCAAATGAGGAAGATTTACATGGTTTGAAATGACACTATGAAACCAGCAAGCACGAATTACAACCATCTGGATAGAAAATCGGAAGTCTACCTCTCTACAAATTCCACTATTGAAAGTTCCTTAGATGATGTTCTGACAATTTCTTTCCACCGTTTCCATTTTAAATCTATAGAGGAAACCAAATCTACAAACATCAACTCAATTGTTGACATTATTGGCATTGTCAATTCCACCTCTCCAACTTCCACTGTTTATCAAATATATGCCTCTAAAATACCTAGGACAATTGTCAGCTTGGAAGATATGACTGGCTATAGTATCGAAATCACCCTATGGGGGAAGCATTGCCAAACCTTAGGCAAGAAACTCATTGAACTCAGCTCTTTTGGTGCTTCAATGTGCATGCAATCAAAGGCGCTCACATAGCCAAATTTAATGGGAAATCTATTGGGATTATCTCGACCACCAGCTTCATGTTAGATCTCGTCATTCCAAATATTGAACAACACCAAGCATGGTTTCATAAAAGGTACCACTTGGCCTCTTCACTATCGTTAAGTAGAAATTTCTCACAAACTTCGAAGCGAGGCTACCCATAACGTACAATTGTCAACCTCATAGACTCGCATCCCAGCGAAAACCAACATGGTTCTCTATTCATGGCACCATCACCTCTATTGAAATGGAAGATCTATACTTCCTTGCACGCCCCATCTTATATGATGGCATGCAATGCATGAAAAAAGTTGTCAACCACTCAAATGGATTGTGCCACTGCAAAAATGTGGCAGGGCCTTCGCAGAATGTGAATATTGATATGTGTTGAGATTTGAAATGCATGACCACACATGCATACTGAAAAATTTCATTGCATTTAATAGTGTTGCAACTAGAGTCATGGGTTTCCAAGCAAAGGACTTCTTCATACTCTCCTGTGATCCCAGTGTTATCCATGACCTTCATGAAAGGGTTTCATGTCATCCTTTCCTCTTCACGCTGTCAGTGAAAACATATATCTTCAATGGTGTGGACCATTTGAAGTTTGTACTAATTAATTCAGAGGAAATCACATATAGTTCCACATGTTCTGTTCTCCTCTAGGAAATGAAACAAATATCTACTTCTCCAATTGTTCGGTGTCTTTGAAAGTTGATTTATTTTCCCCATGCCATTGTGAAGTGCAAACAATAAATTTTATATGCTTTTCTGTTCATTTTCATTTCATCGGTACTCGCCCCCCTTATTTTTGTTTACTTCATCATTGTACTTCTCTTCTTTATGTATATACACCTATGATACATGTTGCAGCTTCCACCTTTGTATATCTCTCCATATTTTACTTACATATTGTATATATGTTTTTTTCTTCTTCCTTCTAAACAAAATATAATATTTACATTCCTTTATATTGTTCTTTGTGCACGTAAATAAAAACATTGTATTCTTACATAGAGTTGTTGTTTGGTTGCCTTAAATCTACTTGGTAAATGAATGATAGATAATTATCTATCACCACAAAATTTCTTCACTAAAATAAGTTTGAGTCTAATCTTGTTCTACACTGCAAAGATAGCTTTGACAAAGCTCCAACAACAAAATGTGAATCGCACGACATTAAAAGCGTATATTTCTATGGTTCTGTGATACCTCCTATCAATGACACTGGCTATGAACATGTACCTTCTGTTAATTCTCGGAATGATAGGAAATATGACCGGCTAAAGTCTATCGGGAATGTCCCCCATCTATCTTAGGGGCTATGCCTCAATCACTTGGCCCCGTACATATACCGTACATGTTGGGTGGATGTGACATGTGGTGATGTTGATTCAATCATATATAATATCAAGGAAACATAAACATTATTATAAAAAAGGCCTATTTGGTTACTAAAATTCAGCTACATTGTCAAAATAGACATCTACTTTATAAGCTAGAAGGCACTACTTCAAAAGTATACCCACTAATGAAGTTCTTACTTTTTTGGGCTATGTATTATATCTTTGTGCTTAAGACAACTCTTTTTGGTCTCCTATAATCACTTGAACTTGTCTCCCTATGTTTGTATCAGGATAGACATGCCAATGTCTTATGCGAATCCCTCAAGAAATGCTTCGAAGACACTCCTTTATGCATAGAATAAAGATGAGTCAAACAAACAAAGGTGCCTCAAATATAATTTTGACTTAAACACCCTAACCTTTCCATCTATACCCTCGTCTAATGTTTCTCTTCCCCAACATCCCAAATCCTCACTTGCAAACCCATCTCCTTCAACATTCCCTGCTCCAACTATACCTACCCTGCAGTTTCCTCCATTCACTTCCACTTCTTGCCCATGCACATCACACACCCCACCATCAACTCATCCTCCTTCACCCTCCCACCCCAATACTTTTGTCAACCCTGGCCTTAAACATGCACACCAATGATTTTGTGAAAGGATAGATGACCTCTCGCCCTTTCATATCTGCTCCATATGTAAAGAATCATGCCCAAATATGAAACAAAATTCTTACCTTGTAACCTTTGTTGCTCCCGGTGTGCAATTACAAAATCCACCCACTACTTCTCCCTTGTGAACAACGTGGACCCTGGTGACCACCTATTTGTCCTTGCTGTGGTAACACAAATAGAAGAAATTCTAATATCATGTGTCAACCCAATATTGCATTTCATCCATGAACGAGGTGGGCGAAACAAATACATTGGTCATACTATTTGTTTCCCACAAGATATCAATGCCATCGCGAACATTTTACTGCGCTCGGTTTCTGAATTGGACATCATCATTATGACTAGGCATGGTTGTGACCACAAAAGATATTATTTCATTGTTAGCGGGACTAGTGTTCTGGTGGCTTTAGAGTACAGAGTAGCCCATGATCCCGACTACAAGGACGGCCAACTGGACCAAGTTGCAATATCTTCCTTACCAACTCACCCTACCGATATGTCTTCTGTTCTATGTTGCATGTGCCCCTCCTCTCCTAAGCCATGACTTGACTTCCCTACTTTTGATGATAACAGTCCTACAAAACCCACTCCAACAAACCTCCAATCATACTCTTTTGTATCAATACTCCATAATTCCCATACCGAGATTAAAGAAATATGTAACTACCTATAGTCTCCCCATCCTAATTCCATTACTTCACTTTCTTGGCCTTCTATTTCCCCTCCTAATATGGCATTTCCCACACTCTTCCCCATAGCATTTGTTATGATTTGAAAACTACGACTTATAAAAGTTGAAATGCAAGAATATGCTATTCACCTCATACACTAATACGATAAAGATAAGAAATTGTTGCTATTTTCACGAAGATAAACTTTTAAGAGGGCTTTCCAATGACTGTTGCAAACCTTCGTGCACACCTCCATGACATTCTTGATTTCATGCCTCCTAACTAGATTATGGACTTCAGATCAGGCCTTAGAGGGACACGCTCATTCTAGAACAAACACAAAGGTGAACTCACTAATATGATCATAAAAATAGGTATCCCTACTTTCTTCTTCACCCTAAGTGCAGTTGACACCAAATAGCATGACATGCACATGGTCATGCCTGGCAACCCCCCAAGATTCATCTAAGTTGTCACGATGGAAGTTCAACAGTATAATCAACAACCCACATCTTGCAGTAGAGTACATTCATTGTCGATTCAGAATATTCCTCGAAGAGGTCTCGCAAAAAGGTTTACATGCAAATGACTTCTGGTGCTGGTATTTTTGTGAACATTCTTCTCCTTTTGGTTTCTTTGTCTAGATGTGCAGACACCTCACAAAATTTCCTTCTTCCCCTTTACGGATATAAGTTTCAACGTAAGGGCTCTGCACACATACATGGTTTCCTTTTGTTCGAAAATGCACCTGATATGGACAACCTTGACTGGGATGACCAAGTCGTGATGGATAGAGGTAGGTGATTTTTCGATGAACACATTTATGCTTGGAATCCTCACACTCATGAACAACATCGACCTTGTGTACACATCTCTACAAAGAATTAACCATGCATCCCCCCATCACCATTGACATTTTCATCATCTTGTATTCAAGACTCTGAGAATCTTCTTAATTTCCTTCAATGATGTACAAAATTTGACCGCTCTTCATGTCTCTGCAAAATATGTCCTAGTCTTGTTTGTCGTTATGGATTTCCATGAGATTTGAATCCCACCTCCTCTTTTATCATTGATGACAGTGGACAAAATAAATATATCCCTACTCATAATGATGATAGGTTAAATGGACACAACTCTAACATGTTATACATCTTGAGAGAAAATATTGATTTCCAGTTTGTTTTGTCTTCACGTGATGTCTTACGATACATCGAGAAATATGCATCGAAACCAAAAACAAAATCAAAAAGTTTTCGAAAAATGTTGTCACTTGTCTCCCAGGCTCTACACCCCAGAACACCTATTGCTAGTGTTGTTCAAAATTTTTTAACAAAAACAATTTTCGATAGGGACATCGACACACAGGAAACATGCCACATGCTACAAAAATTGCCTCTTTCACTTTGTAGCCACTCATTTATTTCCCTCAGTGTTACTCAAACTATTTTTTGACATGTTTCTCATTTTATAGGTTTCCCCTTCCCAAAACCACCCTTCATTGTAGCATACACGAATTGGCATGCTTCTCTTGAAACACTAACTCTTCTTGAAGCTGCACGTTCTTGGTCCTTTTCTGCTCATTGAAAACATAATCAATGGAAACAAATAAATCCTTGCAAGATTGTTCATGTCCTCCCTTCCTATTCCTCGATCCCTTATCCTATTGATGTATCTTATGCTTCTTTCTATTGAAGTGAACTACTTATATACTTCCCTTTCCACACACTTCCATCAGAAATAGGCTCCATTGATGAAGTAATCATTTCACATTGGTAATGAAAAAGATATGTCTATGTTCCATGGCATGTTCATAGAGCCCCAGAAAACCCCATTTCCCCTTGCTATGATGACATCTCCACTAATGATATGCCAAACCCCCTTGAATCCATAGACATCAACGAATGGAAATTCCTTTCTAAGCTACACCCTGGAAACAACATGGAAATAGATTAAACTGACATGATTGGACATCATGACTTTT
>APFE030520799.1:104114-128481 GCA_000404065.3 Pinus taeda | reverse complement strand
TTCCCGACTTGAAAATTCATGAACAGAAAAATATCCTTCTAGCAGATTTAACCATTTATCTACCGCATCTACATCTATCTGACCCTCGAATATGGGGATTTCAAAATTAACTTGTACCTTAAATGGTGTAGCGTTTCCAGAGTACCTGTTGGAAGCCGATGCATTGCCTCTAGGTAGCCGCTGAAGAATTTGCGCAAAGTTATCCATCATCACGTTCCTTTGCCGCTCGAGGGCTTCTTCGAGAAAGATTTTGATAGGATCTCTTGCCCCCTCGTATTTCTTCTCATCCGCCATGGGAGGCCGTCGGGATTTGCGAGGCTGGTCTTGCAAAGGTTCAACTAGTTCGAGCCCTAACTCCTTATATCCCGACCTCGTTGGGGACATGCAAAGAAAAACAGAGAAAAAGCAGACCGCTCTGATACCACTGATTCGGATTTAAACAGGAACGCAATAAAATATAGAGATAACCATATACACAAAGATGCAGTGGAAATAATACTTCATTTCATTAATGGAAAATACCGAAATATGGTTACAACCAGAAATGGGAATAAACCAGCTAGGGCGATGGTACCTTATCTCTGAGAAGAGATGTGGTCGCTACATGCCTCTGAACTATTCCGAACTATGTTACAATGCTGCTCGAAGGCCTATTTATTGTTGAGAAATAATGGAAAACCCTTCACATTCCAAAACCTACCCCTAGAAGATGAAACGCCAAATTCTGGGCCCCGTTTTGGGTAAATTGGTACATCAATTTCCCAGGGTCGTAACTTTGGCATACGATCTCTATTTGATGCGTATGATAGCTCGTTAGAAAGATCTATCCGAGAACTACCACTTTGGGTAGGGAAACATCGGTCCATGGACCCATGTTGCCCCCAGATTTCCAAAAAAACTTCGTTTAGGGCCTCAAAACGGTTCCGGAAGTTCAGGACCCAAAAAAACTGCTAAAAATAGTAAATTGTGCTACAATTACGAAAACTGAAAAACTGAAAGAGACAGTTGCGAGAGTCCAAATGGGATAGGTGGGTTGCCACCAACATCCAGCTGGATCAAACCCCCCCAAGATTCATCTAAGTTGTCACGATGGAAGTTCAACAGTATAATCAACAACCCACATCTTGCAGTAGAGTACATTCATTGTCGATTCAGAATATTCCTCGAAGAGGTCTCGCAAAAAGGTTTACATGCAAATGACTTCTGGTGCTGGTATTTTTGTGAACATTCTTCTCCTTTTGGTTTCTTTGTCTAGATGTGCAGACACCTCACAAAATTTCCTTCTTCCCCTTTACGGATATAAGTTTCAACGTAAGGGCTCTGCACACATACATGGTTTCCTTTTGTTCGAAAATGCACCTGATATGGACAACCTTGACTGGGATGACCAAGTCGTGATGGATAGAGGTAGGTGATTTTTCGATGAACACATTTATGCTTGGAATCCTCACACTCATGAACAACATCGACCTTGTGTACACATCTCTACAAAGAATTAACCATGCATCCCCCCATCACCATTGACATTTTCATCATCTTGTATTCAAGACTCTGAGAATCTTCTTAATTTCCTTCAATGATGTACAAAATTTGACCGCTCTTCATGTCTCTGCAAAATATGTCCTAGTCTTGTTTGTCGTTATGGATTTCCATGAGATTTGAATCCCACCTCCTCTTTTATCATTGATGACAGTGGACAAAATAAATATATCCCTACTCATAATGATGATAGGTTAAATGGACACAACTCTAACATGTTATACATCTTGAGAGAAAATATTGATTTCCAGTTTGTTTTGTCTTCACGTGATGTCTTACGATACATCGAGAAATATGCATCGAAACCAAAAACAAAATCAAAAAGTTTTCGAAAAATGTTGTCACTTGTCTCCCAGGCTCTACACCCCAGAACACCTATTGCTAGTGTTGTTCAAAATTTTTTAACAAAAACAATTTTCGATAGGGACATCGACACACAGGAAACATGCCACATGCTACAAAAATTGCCTCTTTCACTTTGTAGCCACTCATTTATTTCCCTCAGTGTTACTCAAACTATTTTTTGACATGTTTCTCATTTTATAGGTTTCCCCTTCCCAAAACCACCCTTCATTGTAGCATACACGAATTGGCATGCTTCTCTTGAAACACTAACTCTTCTTGAAGCTGCACGTTCTTGGTCCTTTTCTGCTCATTGAAAACATAATCAATGGAAACAAATAAATCCTTGCAAGATTGTTCATGTCCTCCCTTCCTATTCCTCGATCCCTTATCCTATTGATGTATCTTATGCTTCTTTCTATTGAAGTGAACTACTTATATACTTCCCTTTCCACACACTTCCATCAGAAATAGGCTCCATTGATGAAGTAATCATTTCACATTGGTAATGAAAAAGATATGTCTATGTTCCATGGCATGTTCATAGAGCCCCAGAAAACCCCATTTCCCCTTGCTATGATGACATCTCCACTAATGATATGCCAAACCCCCTTGAATCCATAGACATCAACGAATGGAAATTCCTTTCTAAGCTACACCCTGGAAACAACATGGAAATAGATTAAACTGACATGATTGGACATCATGACTTTTGCTATATGATGCAGGCTGGACCTGCAAACCCAAGATTCTTTCTCTATCACTCATGCACATAAAAGCATGTGCCTAAATCAACAAATCAACTCATTGGTTCATTGTTCATGTGCACCTTCCTCAACACAACCTATTCAAAACTTCATGCAGGAGTTTGGCAAACACCATTTAATTATCAAGAATTTCACAATTCGACTCTGTTTCTGCGCCTTGCCTCGACATTATTTAACTAGCAACCCATAAAACGCCACCTAAAACCAAGGTCAACATATTATAAATGGATTCCCCTGCATTCATCATGACAATTGCGCCGCTGGTTTTAATACACAGACTTATATATATCCTTCTCCACGCAAGTCTTGGTAATATGCACAGTTGAAAAACAATTAATTGAACCATGCGCTCCTTTGCTCTAGGATTAAACACATTTGATATATATATATATATATATATATATATATATAAATGCCACCACGTAGACAGTCAAGAAACAATAATAAATGCCACCGAACATTTAAAAAAAAATACTAATAGAACCACGCACATCTTGCTGTGCGCACAACAACTAAACGCGCTCCACAATTCTCTGCCAACGGTTCATTGTCCATGCATTAGTGATGCCATTCCAAACTTAGGTTCTGTTGTCCATAAAACACACACAGTTTTACCAGTTTTCAATTGAATTCAGAACGCACAGTAGTTAGAGGTTACCACAGGCACACAATATAATTGAAAGTGGAGCGGAAATAGCGGATACACATAGTTGTTAAGACACACATCATTAACAATACCAACAGTTTTTATAGATAACACAGTCATTACACTTAAATGCGCCTCCCATTCATAATTCAAGACACTAATTTTTTTTTTTTACATTGAAGAGCTGTGTCTTCGACCCTCTATGCATAAAATCCCTCAATACCTTTTTAATAAACTACTATCAATAAACTACTACCAACCACTGAGGGGAGTTTTTTTTCCAATCCTGCTGACATCCTTTTCTTTTTTTAATTACAAAAGCAACCTTTTATTTAATAAATCAAGGCTTTTACAATTTAGCCAGTTTTATTATCAATGCTAATCCTACTTTTTAAAGAAAAGATGGCAAGTTTTATTTTTTTCCTATTTTTAACTGGAAAACATAGGAACAGTAAAAAAAATTTCCATCTGAGTGCATGCACCTGCATCAGACTCCCAAGGGCGAAAATAATCATGATCTCCTGATCATCCTTTTTTTTTTATCTTGTCCTCCTGGATCCCATACTTTGTTCTGCAAGTCCTCATCTGCTGTTACTTGCTGCCTTTCTCCAGGTCTCCATATTTTATGTTGTCTTGCTCCATTAGCTGCACTTTCATAATCTGTCTCTGTTTTCATCTCGCTGCTGCTTCCGCTGCTTCTCTTCCTTGCTGATGTTTCCCGCTGATATGCTTTTAACATGATTCTTATAATGAGCTCAACTTCTTTGTCCAATAATTTACAAACTGTTGGTTTCTTGCTGCCTGCTGAGCTAAGATGGCTTGCTCAGTCTGTTCTGTTACCTACTGACTTCTTGCTCTTATTCTTGTTTCTGTTCCGACTGCCACCCAATCATCCATACCCTCTTGTCTTTTGGAACAGAAAACTTCTTCTCCCTGCATTTGACTACTCAACTGAGTCAAATGTTCTGCAACAATACCTACATTCACAAAACACTTGTTAGAATAAAAACCATAAGGCATCACTGCCTTGTACTCCTTTGCCAGCATCTCAGTATACTGTTCTAAAGCCTCAATTATGAGCACATCAGTATGCTGATCCAAACTTCTCAAAGAATCCTTTGAAGAATTCTCAAGATTGTCAACCAGTCTTTCTCCCATGTCATCTGCTTCCATGGCAATTTTCTGTACTTGTTCACTGTATTGAACTCTTCCATCTGCTGCATTTTCCCTGGCATATCCTGGATTCTCCAACCAGTATTCAGCCAGTGCAATTTCTTTGTAGCATTGTTGAAGCATCGCATCATCATTTACAGTCCCTGCATTCATGCACAACTTGTCAGTTTTAAAACCATGTGACCCCTTGTCCTTACTTGAAGTTTCAGTCTTCAAGTCTTCATCTTCACTATCTCTAAGAAATTCTCCTTGTTCCATTTCAACTTCCTCTTGACCCATGTTCTTGCCATTTACCTTGGCATCCTCTTTCTTATGTCCTCTACTGTGGCTTTTTCCTGAACCTCTACAATGACTATTAGTAGTCATCTTCTTCTCGTTCTTTCTTCACGAGCTCCTTTGCAACAAGCCTCTGCAACAACTAGTCCTCCTGGCTGCAATCTTACCTCACTAAGCTCTCCTCACTTAGTCTTTTGGTAAGCATGGGTCCTCCGTTTGGAACCTCTTCTTGAGAAACACCTTTGCTCCTTCTAGGCTTCTGCAATCTCCCACTCTCTCCTGAGAACACTTTAGTTGTTCTCTCTATCCAGCCTTCAGCTGAATGCCAGGTTCACTTCCACCTTCTCTACAACCATAAACTTCGTTTACAAATTCCAAATCAGAAAAACAATCTCACCTTTAAGATCTTGCCTGATCTTGTCTTCTTTCCACTGCTGCAATCCTATTCACTTGTGAATGCTCCATATCAGATCTTGAACAAAACTTTCTTCAGTTCTTCAAAAAAACATACTAAAAAAACAAACTTCCTCAACAAAATATTCCCGCTCTGATACCACTTGATGCAGGCTGGACCTACAAACCCGTGATTCTTTCTCTATCACTCATGAACGTAAAAGCATGTGCCTAAATCAACAAATCAACTCATTGGTTCATTGTTCATGTGCACCTTCCTCAACACAACCTATTCAAAACTTCATGCAGGAGTTTGGCAAACACCATTTAATTATCAAGAATTTCACAATTCGACTCCGTTTTTGCGCCTTGCCTCGGCATTGTTTAACTAGCAACCCATAAAACGCCACTTAAAACCAAGGTCAACATATTATAAATGGATTCCCCTGCATTCATCATGTCAATTGCGCCGCTGGTTTTAATACACAGGCTTATATATATCTTTCTCCACGCAAGTCTTGGTAATACGCACAGTTGAAAAACAGTTAATTGAACCATGCGCTCCTCTACTCCAGGATTAAACACAGTTTGTATATATATATATATAAATTCCACCACGCAGACAGTCAAGAAACAATAATAAATGCCACCGAACATTTAAAAAAAATACTAATAGAAGCACACACATCTAACTGTGCGCACAACAGCTAAACCCGCTCCACAATTCTCCGCCAACGGTTCATTGTCCATGCATTAGTGATGCCATTCCAAACTTAGGTTCTGTTGTCCATAAAACACACACAGTTCTCCCAGTTTTCAATTGAATTCAGAACGCACAGTGGTTAGAGGTTACCACAGGCACACAATATAATTGAATGTGGAGCGGAAATAGCGCATACACATAGTTGTTAAGACACACATCATTAACAATACCAACAATTTTTATAGATAACACAGTCATTACACTGAAATGCGCCTCCCATTCATAATTCAAGACATTGTTTTTTTTTTTTTACATTGAAGAACTGTGTCTTCGACCCTCTATGCATAAAATCCCTCAATACCTTTTTAATAAACTACTACAAATAAACTACTATCAACCGCTGAGGGGAGTTTTTTTTCCAATCCTGTTGGCATCCTTTTCTTTTTTTAATTACAAAAGCAGCCTTTTATTTAATAAATCAAGGCTTTTACAATTTAGCCAGTTTTATTATCAATGCTAATCCTACTTTTCAAAGAAAAGATGGCAAGTTTATTTTTTTCCTATTTTTAACTGGAAAACATAGGAACAATAAATTTTGCTGTCAGGCTAATCGTGGACCAACCCTTTTCAATTTTCCATCCAATTTGCGGATTCGATAAACAGTGCCAGAAGTCTCGGTTCCCATCCATGGCGGTAAATTAAGCCATCAAAATAAAACTGTCCAATATATAATCAGACCACTCTTAAATTCTACTCGCACCTTGATTTCTTGACTACCCAGTTAATACACATGAAGATTCCAAACACAACAATGGATCGCCACTCATATAATATTTGTAAAGGTTCAAATTCTTTCCACGCACTGCACACAGATATAATTAACAGCGAACACTATATAATTAATGGAATCCTCCTTGAAGCTAATAACTCACCCTTTCCAGGAGACTATATCGACAACCACCGGATTAATCCACGGTTATAAGCATATTAACTCAACGAAGTGCGCTGACAATCGGCCAATATTGAGGTGGGCTGACAATCGGGCTAAATGCATTGAACTCGCAACAAAACCTCGGCCCAACCAATCACCATCTGAGAGTATATATACTCTATATCTCCGGTCAAGCTTGAAAAGCGTAGGGCGATATTAAATGTTTGGACAATCGCTCTGAT
The DNA here is from genome assembly GCA_000404065.3 of Pinus taeda. NCBI lineage: Eukaryota > Viridiplantae > Streptophyta > Pinopsida > Pinales > Pinaceae > Pinus > Pinus taeda. Next base: position 121,469 of record APFE030520799.1, on the reverse strand, counting down.
ATATATTGCATACAGTCATACACTCAGCGCCTTCTGCTGTACGGTGCACATCCACGATGCTGCCCCGGCTAACACTTTATACAGTTATGAAATCATAATTTCAATTGCAAATTCCGCTTCTATACGGACTCAAGTCGACTTTCTACTCAGCGCATCTCTATTGTTCCTTATTTCTGAGGTTGGGAAATGCTAGTCTTCGGTCATGGGGAACGTTACTGCTGTCTTCTTAAAAGAATGTCATACTTCCTCTCGCAAACCAGGGGATTCCTCTGCCATTAATAAAATGGAATTCATACGCGCAGCAGAGTTGTTATAACGAAAAGGACCGAACCAAAAGTATTTCACACACACACAGTAAGCATCAAACTGGAATATGAAGGCGATTCAACTCCTTAATACACAATCAATTAATTATGGATACATGCATAAAAAAACGATTGCACTAAAATGCCAGAGAGTGTTTAAAATTATACTTTGATGCCGCCTCCCTCTCTCTCTCTCCCGAGAGCTTTAGCTGCTTCATTAATTTATAATAATAATGGATATGTACAATAAGGATAGATCAAACCTTATCTCCTAGAAAAGCAAAATTTTTCCTTTTTCCCACAATGACTTAAAGCTTGAAGCTTTATTCCCTATTTTTATATCCTAATTTTAACTGAAAAATCATAGAAATAGTAAATTTTTTTCCATCTGAGTGCATGCACCTGCATCACTATAACCACAATTGGGCCCATCCTATGATCCCTCTTCCTTTGCAAGAGATAACCATACATTTCACACTGACTTTAGTTGCTCACCCACCCAAATCCATTCTACCCCATATCCAGTTCTCGCTCACTCAACTCACTATCACCCACCTAGCAATTGGCTTTCACCATTGTCCTCACCCACTTTAGGACCACTTCATCTATTCCTCCACTTAGAATGATCATCCAAGGCACTGCTAGCATGGGAAAGTCTTATTTAATTGATTTCCTATAATACACATTTCTTGTTGAATCTCTTCCCAATTCAAGTCCATTACTCCTACTTGCTCCAATAGGTGTTGCAGTGTCTAACATAAATATGCTTACAATTGATTATTCCGTTCACATTCCTTTAGTACCAATGCATCCTCTTGACTGAAAACCACTTATGCATCTCTAGGAAAAACTTCATCACGTCAAATTCATTTTAATCGATGAAATGAACCTTATTGGCCCTAAACTTCTTTCAGAGATAGACGATCGCTTAAGGGAGGTATTTTCTTCATATCAGAATGTGCCTTACGGCAATCGGTCTATCATATTTGTTGGTGATCTTGGGAAACTACCTCCTATGAAGGACATCCCCATGTTTTTTGCAAAATCACGTGACAAATATTTTACACGGTCGTCATACTATCTACCATCTTTCATCAACAAGGGACAAACTCTCTTCAAGTTACGTTCTGACAATTTCTCAGGAATATCATAAATGAAACACCAATAGTTGAATACTGGAACCTTCTAATGTCAAGGAAAAATACATTTTTATCAAAGGATGAGTAGCAGGAATTTGATAATGCAAACCACCTATATCCAACCAAATTAGTTGTCAAATTTCACAACAAACAAATGCTCAAAAAGCTGAATATGCCAATTGCATGTTACTACGCAGAGAAAAGGAACCACCATCCTACTGATGCACATAAAGAAGCTGAAAATTTTGATGAAAATGTTCTTATTTACAATCAACAATAGGTTTTCCTCAAATGTAACTTGTGGGTTGAAGTATCTCTAGTAAATGGAGCACTTCGAAAAGTAATTTCCATTTTCTATGTAGTTGGATCAAAACGTCCTCAATTACCATCATTTTTGTTGTTGAATTCTTCTAATACCAATGTCCTCCATGGGATGCCTTCAACCCATCTTATGCTCCACTTTCCCCAGTAATTCTAGTGTCTTCCAGGAAAATCCCCCTTCGAATGGCATGGGGTTTTTCAATACATAAATCATAAGGAATGACTTTACAAAACGAGACAATAGACATTAGAAAAATAGACCGACAAGGCTTAAAATTCACTTCTACCTCCAGAGTTCAAATGCCGGATGATCTTCACATCTCTCCACCGTTCACCTTCAGCTGCTACTCCCACATGCAAGGTAATTCTTACATCAAGTGTAGGCAGAAAGCAAAATCAGTACTAGAATCAAAGTCTTTACAACCATCTTGAGTCTCATCACTGTGTCTAGCCCCTTTTCATTCACTTTCAATAAGAATAATTTTCATTCAATTTCACAATAGTTTCTTTCTTTTGTAGGTAGTTGATGTGAAACACAATTAAAATTCCATACATTTTCCCCTTCCTACAAAATAACATATTGTGTGCTTTCGTCTTTAGAAAAAAAAGACAAACTTTACAAGTTTACATTTCATTAATTAATATGAGTATACGTTTACATCTCTGCTTCAAATCAAATACTTTCTAAAACACTTGACATTGAAATAGAAACTAAAATATATGTTCTCACTTGGTACCAAATCGCTTTTCAGCTCTCCAAGCACTGACTTACCATAGAAGTTCACAACAATTTTTTCGAATAACAAAAGCACTCAAAATGAACAAACCTTCGAAACCATTATGGTAAAAAAGACAACACTCCCAACTTGACTTTATTGCTATAATATTGATAAGGGACCCCTATGTATTTGTAACTACCTTTTGGATAATTTTTTCTTCCACCTTTTCTTATCCTCTTGTTTTGTTTTATTTTTCAATTTGAATTAATCTTTTTTTTACAACTTCTTTTTTTATTATTCTTTAATTAAAATAAATGAAAAAAATAACCCCTACATCCAACACTTGCATTGTCATGCGACTTTAACCCTTTTATATTGAACTAACCCCTTCGATTTCATTTCAATAAGCATACTTTTTATTCAATATTAAAATAGAAAAAAAAAACAACAATTTTTACAAGGTCGCATTTCGGTGATTGATATGAACATGGTTTTACAACTCTAATTCAAATAAAATACTTTAAAAATGTTTGACAATGGAAAGGAAAAAAGAAACTACTCTCACTTACATGCAAATCTATTTTCATCCTTAAAGGCATATGTGTTGATATGCCATTTCCTCCGACCTCCGATATTAGAGAACGTGTGAGATTAGCATATCACCATAGCAAAATCCAACTCTTTATCGCATATCAAAGAGTGGGGATTTTGAATTATGTCACATAACAAAAAACACTGATAGGGAATCTCTGATTTGCTAAAGCAGAGTCTAATATGCCATGTGGCCTCTTGAGGCAGTGCTTATTATAATACGCCAAAAACGTTTAAAGTGCTATGACTTAGGTGTTTTGGAGTTATGATATTTGCTTATAATTACAAAGAACCAATGCTATATGTATTATATTTTTACTATCAAATATTTCTAATATAATTCCTCTAATGTAATACCTCTAAGATAACTCTATTATCAAAAGGTTCCTCCCACCAATAGACTACAGCCACTCTATAGCTTTCCTACCATGTCATTCTGACCAATCACATGAGGGGAAATATGGTTCCACCAATAAGAAGCCTCCCTTGACTAGGGTTTTGACCATCAAAAGGATACAATTATCCCCAAATTTCCTTTAATTTCATAGCCTCACTCCTATGCACCACGAAAAAACCTTATCATTGATTCTTGTCATGACATGACCAATGGACCTCGCCTTTGCTTCACATAGTGTCTTAGCCGAAGAGCTCTAAAATCTTGCCAGTTATAAGCTCTATTATTGTAAAGTCTTGCTCGACCTAATCTTGTCGACTATGTCTCTATCTCAAGAATATTGTATACTCCTAGACATGCTTCATGGCTTGATGATGATACCTTTCATTACTTAGGATGATATACGATATTATCCCTCTTGATCTTCGGTGATATGTTCTCCAATGAATTCGTGGCTGGCGAGTCTTCTCTTCCCACTAGGAAGGAATCCTACTGAAGGCACCATAAGCACTCTTGGATCACTTTCCTACCATGGTTTTGGTATGGACCCTTGAGAGATTCCTACCTCTCCTGCTACACATTGATAGTGCCAGACCCTATGCGAGCCTGTAAGAAGCTCCATGGTTCTTGACGAAACCTTTTGGTGCCTCAACAACCATCCTAAGATGCTAGTAATAGGTGTCCAACTTGCTGAGAAGGACAAGTCATAGGCCATTTAGGAAAAGCTGGTGTCTCGTTTGATCCCAAGGGGAAACTCCCCTTGACATGAATCCAATGCTTCCAATGCAACACAATAACTTGTAATTTGAAAAACAAAAGGTATGCAAGTAGATAAAGACCCTACTATCTAGAGTGTCTACCATGTAGTCTTCATATTAATAAAAGTGTCTCAGAACCCACTATATTTCATGTTTGATCGAACCTCTCATTGGGAAACCATGACATGTAATGAGTTTGTTCTCTTCCTTAATAAGTTATTACTCTTTTCTGTCATGTGGCTTGTTATAGCATGTAGTTTCTTATGCTACCTAGTCTTTGTTATCATGTGGTTTGTTATAACATGGCATTTGTTATGCCTCTTAAGCATCAAACAATCTATGTTTACCTTTGGTAGTCATTACACACACCTTTTCCTTCAAATTTTACACACACACACACACATATAAGTCATCCCCATAGTGGTGTACCACATATGCAAACATAATCAACATAATGCAGTCCTTCAACCTAGAACTAGTAGTGCAATCAGAGGTTTACTCATTGGAACATTGAAAATGACACAACACAAAACTTTGGGATATGGGTCACTCTGATCTAGAATGAATGTGATAAGATAATTAACTCATTTTAATAACTGTATGGGGTCCATAATATTATAGGTTTTCATACTAGGGATAACCAAAACATTCCATAGTTTGCAAACTTATCGCATAGTAAAGATTTGATACGGTGGACATCAAATTTTCAATTAATTTCGTTTCAATATCAATATCACATCCATCTTGTCAGCCATTTTAGATGATGGTACATAGCTCCGATAAATGGATGCGGTATTATATCAAATCCAAATTTGTAATTATATTGGGTTTGCAAGTGAATTAAAAAACCATATTGGGCTCGCATATCGGAGATTGGAGAAAATTCAACGTCAAATATTATCGCATATCGCAACACACACCTTCAAGAATATCGAAGAGATATGGATCTTGGAGGAAGTGCTCTATCACAAGTCAAAAATCGAGGGGTTTCAATTGCTATCATGTAACAAAAATACCGAATCATCAGCTACACATATATGAGATCATTGTTCTTCACATCGATGGTGATACTAATCCAATCACATAGAATAAGATATTTGACAAACTTGAGTTAAAACAAACTTCAATTAAAAGAGAACTTCACCCCAAAAACATGGCATCAATGTAAAGATAATAGTACTTGATACAAATTCACTCTGCTCATAAGTAAAATCGATCTGGTTCTTCTTTCTATTAAGAGTTATTTATAGCTATAGTAGTAGAAACCAACATAATTCTCAAAACGTTTCTCAATAACAATGAAGGGGATTTAAATTTTAAAGTCAAAACCCAAATATAGAAAATTCCATAAAATTTTGTGATGCTCCAAACAAACCACACTTAAAATAAGAATACAAACTAATAGTACAGTCCTCTTACAACAAGTTCATCAAGACTTGGATGAAGACTACACTTGTAATCATTGTTGAAGTTCATATCTATCACCGCCTTCAATTAAGGTGGATTTTCAAGCCTAATGCACATAATGTAGTGAATAACACATCGCTAAGGGTTGGCATCACCTGACTGATTGTATTTAGAAGACATCTCAACATCAACCAAGGCCATTTTGATTTGACTAGGAAATGCAAATGGAATTTCAAGTCAATCCTTGATAGATCTTTTATCTCCTCAACCTTCTTCTTTGATGATCCTTTCCAAGATTTTGTCAATATTTTAACATTGAGTATGTATCCTCTGGGCACTTCGAGACTAAACTTGCCTCCAAGAGGTTGTCATTGATTAATTGAATCACGTTGCTAGATGTGTCCCCGACACTATAGATTGCCATTTCTACATTTTTAAGCCTTATCTCCCATTATTGGAAGAAAATATCTTTCTTAGATTCTTCTATCTTGGGCATATTTTGTAATCACCCCTTAGAGTTGTTCTGCCAATCAATGAAATAATATATTTTCTCTTCAAATTCCTTGCCATATGTCCTGAAATCAGACAGTTGATTCACAAATGCATCAGCTAATTGGTGCATCTCTTAAGTAATGCTTAGGTTTTGGAAAAATAGAACCTACTAATGAGAAAGTAGGTTATTTATCTCCCATGCTTCTTTCATGGATTCTGTCATCTCCATATTAATGTTTCGTTGCTCAATCCTCCACTCTAGTTACTATATGTGGACATCCTGGCTGTTCATGTCATATTCATATTGAATCTCCAGCCCATCAAAATTGGTTTTCAATTGTGAAAATTTATCTTTCCATTGTTGGATGATTTCTTGCTTTTCATTTTCTAAATTTTGTTCAAGGTGCCTTATTTTATCATCTTTCTCCCTTAGTAGTTTTTTCACTTCTGTTCTTTGTCAATTCTTGCAATAGCATAGCCGCTTGCATACTGTAATAGACTCCCAAGATCTTCAGCAAGGGTCACTTGGGCATCTTTCCACAATACTTCAAAAGAAGTATTTGTAGGGACCAAAGCTTGTCTTTGTTCAGTGCTTATCCTCTTTCTCTGCCTTCTAACTACTACTTTGTGTTTCAGACTGTAAAATATGACTAGAGGAGGAATCTCTTCAATATTGAGAATGACCTCAGAGGTCAGAAAAATTGGGATGATTTCTAGATCATCAATGTCCATAATTTCCTTAGAATGCTCAACGATGAACAATCTCTTGCAAGTGATCAGAACAATCTAGGCAATCCATCTTTGCCATGAAGTTTGTTGTTTTTAAGGGTCACTCTCTTTATAAACTATTCCCAAATCCCATGTAGACTCTCTTATGTCTCTACCATCTCTGCCTTTGAATTGCTAACTGCTATTGTTTTAGTTACATGAACTACATCTTGACTCTGATATGTGCTTGCTCCAGTAGGTCAATTGATTTAAAATATAGAGAAAGACATAAGAAAGATTTAATGTATTCAAATATAGAAATAGAGTTCATGAAACAACACAAGACTAATAAACCTTGGACTAATATAATATCCATTAATATGCAAAGTCATAAGCCATCAATCATCATGGATTCAACAAGCACATTTTCTCAAAATATAGATATCAAATGGAAAATAGAGAAAGAAGACAAATTACATATAAGGCCAACTTTTATGCAAGAAGTGTAATAATATGTTGAAATTAATAAAACTATAATTTTTTAGAAGACATTGAAATAATATAAATTGCAGATTATGTCTATATGGCAGGTTTTCCTCTACTAAGAATCCTATCCAAGAAATTTCCTAATCTAAATTATATAGAAGCTAAATATAGGATGAAAAAAGAGAGTCAAAATAGAAACTAGCCCTCTGGGGAGCTCTTAATTTTCCATCCCTTGTAGAGAGCATATATCCAAGGACAAGATTTATCAGAAGGAGGAACTATCTTTAGTCATTTCACATAAAATTGCTTTATTTCCAATATATACAACTGTAACCAATTGAAAGGCATGATTTCTCATACTTTCATTTACCTCCTTTAATTGGAGGGACGGATATGGACAAAACTTGTGAACAAATAATTATTTTCTTACTAAATTAGAGATTGCACAGTTAGAATATATCAACATCCCATATAAACTGGCCTTAGTTATACAGGCATTGGGTGCTTTTGATCAAAATCCCTAAAAATGCTAAAAGAAGCAAACTTCTTGTTGTCCTAGATAATATTCATAAGTTTAGGTTATATTTATAATTTCAATGACATGAAGGCCATTTGAAAGGAGTCATTGAGTCATCTCATGGAAATAAACCATGTCATGATGTCATTTTTGTTTATGAATATGTTTCTACGTACAATGTCGAGGAAAGTAGCATGGGGTTGAAAACGAAACTTGCTCTCTATGCACAAGACAGTGTGTGTGAGTCAACTCTACAATAAAATCATCAATGAAAAAGAAATGAACTGTAAAATTAATTATCTATTTTCATAGACCCTTATAAACCCATACTTAATATGCATATTAATGTACTTCAGGCCCAAAATCAACTTATATCATCTTTAACAGGAATTTATTTCAAGAAATTCATTTCATATTTTTATGCATCATAATTTAAGATCTGAAATTATTGGCTCTGACCTAATTTTCTTTATCTATAACAAAGCATTTAATAGGTTTTTTAATTAAATAAATCATCGTCGGATTTTTGAGGCATTCTTTTTGAGGAATTTGTTTCAATTGCATTATGTTGAATATGTCCAACATCGCTTGAAAGTGGTTCATTGTTTCGTTCACAACACTTTTCATGCAAGGTATAAAATAAAGTTGTTGTAGGAAGGATTGTCACCTACAAATCATAGTTGATATTGAAGTTCCATAGTATTAGGAAATCCTTTAAAATAGCACACCATTGTGCTATTTCTAATCATACCTCTAGGTGTGTGGCTTGTGTAATTGTCATCCCACCTTTTTAATATTGTTGGTTGTCATATCTAAAAGATTATTGCTCCTTAGTTTTATTACCATGTCAAGGACCATCAGTTTCATGCCTTGTTAGAGTATATTTCTATAATATCCCTCTTTTTCTTGTGCTTTGTAAAGTCATCATGACTAAGACAATATAATTAGTAGTAAAAATATTGGTAATAATGACAGGCTGGCTAAGTCATGCTTATGATAATGTGATTATTTATGTGGAATTAATAATTAAGATGGTTGAAATGAACTAGTTGGAAATAAAAAAAGAAGATTGAGATCATTACCCTCATCCTTTGTCATGGAGAAAGGACCATATTAGGAAAAGCAGAAAAAATGTTGAACTTTCCCAATTCACTTCGAAGAAAAACCCTCTTATAGTAGAACTAGGTTATTTTCTAGATAAGTAGAGAAAGGAATCTAGGAAAATCACCTAGTGTAGTGGGGAAACAACACTGGAAGGGGTGGAAAAGTGTCGTAGCAGATAAGGGAAGGATTTAAAGCATAAAAAACGGAAAAAAATAATCCTTTTATCAGAAAAATAATCCTAGGCTATGAGGATAAGAAGATTCCCAAAAAATGGGACATCGTTTTAGAAATTCTGCTGGGAAATAAAAATATAAATAAAACCTATAATAAACAAACAATGGTTGTTGATTCTTGGGGGAAGGTTCAATCTCAACTCGGGGGAACCAAGAGAGAGGGTTCGTGGCTTGGAGGAAATTTTTTTGACCTGTATGATTTGGTTATAGAAAGTAATGTTCTAGTAACAACGTACCCATTTGCCTGCTTTGATTATGTTATAAATTATGTTACAAGGTTATACTCTATGTTTTTTCTACAATAAAGTTTAATAGTCATGCATATCGAAAGCTGGATGTTTACTATATAGAAATCATTATGGTGTGTTTTTTGTTATGGTTAACTATATAGAGTTACTGAGCATAAGGAATATGAAATTTATGCTTAATTAAATTCATAGATGGTACGGGACCTATTAATATACGAAAATGAATATTGTATTTATACTGTGCTAATATGAAATAATGAAAAATATGTTTATGGAATTAATCATGCGGGTCATTTTGAGGAAATGTATATAGTAAATTGATTATGCTTATAATAGAATCATACAATGAATATGGATATCATTATTTATGCTTATCGTGTTTAGAAAATGAAGTATATTAATTAATTTCATTGGATAATAGCCTCTTTTCGTAAGTAGATCATGAAGGAAAACATATATGTATAGGATTCAGACTACACCAAGAACCTGTAGGAACCTGGGTTAAGCTAAGGTAGCATAAGTTTGTAGGCCACTATGTCCTATATTGGTTCTCGACACACCTACCAAAGGGCAGAAAAATAACTACAATGGAAGGAAACTGTAAGTATCTTTCTCAAAGCTGTAGGGATAACCTAGAGTACCAAGAAGATAGTCATCATCTTGTAACTAGTATTCTTCCTCATATATCAGAGGGAAACTAAGGGATTCTAGAAATTTATGATTCAAGGAGATCTAAATGCTACAACAAAAATAGAAATCACTATGAGTAGGATTATGACACCTAAGTATTGAATGAAATAATAACTTTACTCGACTATGGAGAGTCACTTGTATAGACCAAACTGAAGAAGTCAGATTAGTTAAGTAAAATTGTAGTAAAAACATTTTTATAAAAAGATCTCAGGACACCAATATATGAAATAGATATTAGGAATACATCATATGGCCATCAGGAAGAAAAAGGACCTAAAGACCGATGTCGTAAGGGAAGAAACTTAGACAACTTCATAACAAATACCATGTTCGTAGTATGTGGCGGAAGTAGAATACTTTGATATCTTTTCCCAAAAATTCGAACAATAGAATCACAATAAAAAAGAGAAAAAAAATACATATAACAAGTATATTGATACAGAACTTCGTTTAACCATAAATGATAATTGTTCAGTAAAGAATTACAATAACCATTGAAAATGAATAGAAGCACCACAAATAGAAAACTAGCATAGACTACCATATGATTTATGCACAGGAACTAGACATCAAGAAAGACAAGTATTTTAAATGAAACAACCAATTGCAAATAACGAAATTTGTATATAAGAATGTCATATAGTGCAGATAACATGATGGCACTCAAAAAACAACACATTTGAATAATTTAAAGACAACGTATGAAAACTTAAATCCGTTGATGTAGGAAATATATCTGACAAGATATAGCAACAACACATCCACCTCATAACCCAATTGGCTAAGGGTTAATAGTTACAAATCATATGAAAGAGAGCCAATGCCCAAACCCTATTAGAAATGTGAGACCCCTATAGGATGTAGAGGGCACCCTTAACAAAAGCTAACTAAAGAGACAACAAAACTATATCCAATAACATTACTCAATGGCTACCAAAAAAAAGAAAACTAAGTAAAGACCCACTTTCGTAAATGGGGTGACCAAGGTAGTGGAGTCTTTTACCTAGGAAGCCCAATCCATACATGAGCCTTAGAGAAGTCAAGGAACTCGAAACCAACCTAGTAGAGGAGGAAAAAAGAATATTAATTGATGACTGTAGACGAAAACCCTCGCACAACACTGTCAAGCTCCTTAGAGGACAAAACTTTACCTGAAAGTAAAGGATGTGGCAGTCCTTAGCTTAAATCATCAAAATTTAGAAAAAAAACACAATCTAAGTGTAGAAGAACTTAGCCAATCTAGAAATATACCTAAGAGGGGTTTCCAAATTTCCAGACACTAGGAAGGAGACTTGGAAGCAACCTTGTCCTGTTAAATATCAATTGATGAAGGGGAAAAAAAATGGGGAAAAAAATGAATTAAGGAAAATTAAACGGGTTTGACAGTAATCGAACCCATCCTACCCTATGTAAAACTTAACATGTTGGTGGGCGAGACACTAGCAGTTTCGAAAATTTTCCGGCGCAAGAATACCCTACAAAGAAGAGCCACCATCATGTCAAAAGAGTTTCCTATGGTGAGGAATAAACATCGTGTCAAAAGAATGGAAAAAAGGATAACCTCAAGGTCAAGGAATATTTAAAATTAAGGCTACAACAATACCAATCACCTTACCTAGGAAGGAGCCATCAAACCCTAAAATTCAATTGGTGCAAAGGATTAAGTATGAAGGGCATGTCATACCACCCTGTAGCACCACGAATGTCACCATGGAAAACTCCCATAGAATCTAGAGCTTTAGCACTATGGTTCTTGGGAAATAGAACCCTAGCACCAAGAAGGAACAAGAAGAGAATATGGGTTACAACCCTCTCCACTACAAGCGACGTCAACATAAATGAAAATGCAACCAAGGAATTCATGCACTTAGGGTTAGGAGGCAGATTTATGTCCATTTATTTCCTCCAAGAAATCGCCAGCCTTATAATCCTTTTCATCAAGCACTATTTGTCAAATACGCATCGAGGAGTGATCATATAAGTTTTGTAACATGGCATAGTTTCATTCACCCAAAGGACTAATGATTCTGAACCATATTGAATGCAAACATGGTAAGGATAGAGAGAGGATCTTTCTTAACCTAGTTCAATGTATGTGGGAATTATTAGCACAAAAATATAAATAAATCAAAGTTAGGTAAATGAAATCAAACTCATATGGTATAGATGGGAAATACCTTTGCTATGAATATATATAAATATATAGTTTTGTGGGTTGTAGCTAGGTAATGTTATATTTGTGGGAAAATCTTCCACTCAAAAAGGCTTGGATATTTATTGCCACAAGAGGGGATATGAGTATATAATTTGATAGGAGAAATGAGAAGTAGAAAAATTAAGGGTATGGGGATTATAGGGTAAAACAATGATTTCTAAATGCTTCTTCTATACCTTACCAAAATTATATACATGTATAATAAAGAAATATCATTGATGCATCTAAGAATTATTAAGACCCACACTATGGAATACTTAAAAAATAAAAAAGAGGAAGGGTCCATGACAATTTCCTGTCTCTTCCCAACATTGGTAGATATCATTGTGTTAATGTTTTATTTAATTTTTAAACAAAATTAAAACACTTTCACTTCACATCTCCCATCAATCAATGGCCAGTCCCGAAACCATCATTAGAATATTTTATGGGAATGATTAAACCAAGATAAAACATTTAATCACACATCATCATTTATTCAATGGCCAGTCCTAAAAGCTTTAGAATATTTTATAGGGATTCCATCAAACATAGTGTTTATTAACTCAGTTGTTCCAATTATAAAGAATATATACACCACACTTCTTTGTATTCGAGTTCATAGACCTCAATCACCTGATATTACGAGGAAATTTTACCAAAAATAAATAAAAAATAGCAACTCTATGTCCCAAATGTTTAATTGATGCAATTACATAAACAAACATTGATCCAGGTGGATGTTGTTGGCCACCCACCTATCGCACTTGGACCCCCACAACTGTCTCTTTCAGTTTTTTAGTTTTTGTAACTGTAGCACATTTTAGTATTTTTAGCAACTTTTCAGGTTCTGAACTTCCAGAGCCATTTTGAGGCCCTAAATGATGTTTTTTTGGGAAATTTGGGAGCAACATGGGTCCATGTACCGATATTTCTCTTCCCAAAGTTGTAGTGCTCGGATATATATTTCTAACAACCTATTATACGCATCAAACGAATATTGGGTGCCAAAGTTACGGCTCTGGGGAGTTGATGTACCAATTTACCCAAAACGGAGCCCACCAACTTACCCAAAACGGGGCCCATAACTTGGAATTTCATCTTCTATGGTTACGTTTTGGGATGTTAAGGCTTTTCCATTGTTTCTCAATAATAAATAGGCCTTTGAGCCTCATTATAACACAGTTAAGAGGCATGTAGCTGCCACATATCTTCTCAGAGATAAGCTACTATCGCCCTAGCTGTTTTTTTTCCATTTCTGTTTGTAAGCATATTTTAGTATTTTACATTAATGAAATGAAGTATTATTTTCACTACATATATATATATTTATTGTTATCTCTGTAATCTGGTCCATTCCTGTTTAAATCTGGATTAGTGCTATCATAGCAGTCCACTTTTTCTATATTTTTCTTTGCATGTCCCCAACGAGGTCAGGATATAAGGAGTTAGGGCTTGAACTAGTCAAACATTTACAAGACTAGCCTCGCAAATCCCGACAGTCTCCCATGGCGAATGAGAAGAAAGACAAGAGGGTAGGAGATCCTATCAAAATATTGCTCGAAGAAGCCCTCGAGCGAAAAAGGAACACAATGATGTATATTTTTGCCCAGGTCCTTCAGTGGCTACCCAGAGGTGATGCACCAACTTCCAGCAGCTAATATAGAAATGCCACACCCTTTAAGGTACAAGTTAATTTTGAAATTCTCATCTTCGAGGGTCAAATAGATGCAAATGTTGTAGATAAATGGTTCAATCTTCTAGATGGGTATTTTTCTGTTCATGACTTTTCCAGTTGAGATAAGATTATTTTTGCTCTTCTCAAAGTAGCTCCCCACATCAAGGACTGGTGGGAAACCTACTGTGAGTAGAAGGATGAAAGTGCGGGCTCACTATTTTTAGCTGCACCCACTTGGGATTCATTCCAGGATGCCATCAAGGAGCAGTACTACCCTGTCAAAAGCTACGAGGAAAAATACATAAAGTGGAGCATGTTATGGCAGGGAAGGGACCAAGATGTGCCAGAGTTCACAAACATTTTTCATGCTCTTCGCACACAGTTCAGTATCAAGGATTCTGAGCTACATTTGGTACTAAAATACTACAACTGCCTACACAGATACATCCAGGAAGAGATGGAGTTCCTGAACATCTCCTCACTTGACGCTGTTAAAATTGGGTAGAAGTTCAAAGAGAAGAAGCAAGACTTTGGATCTGCAAATATGGAGACCAAAGGAGAAAGCCAAGGCAGGGTGACCCAAGACAACCCGTCGAGGCCGCAGGAAAATAACAACACCACGAAGTTGAAGAAGCCCATAGGAAAGTGGTGTGAGTTCCATAAGAGCCCCACTCATAGCACAAGTGAGTGTTGAACCAAGTAGTCGGTGGTGGCTGAGTTGAAGGCTTCAAAATTAGATGCATGTTCCAACGCTGAGTCAGAACCTGAGAAGGGGAATGGAAAAGGGAAATAGATCATTGATGGGGAGCCCAGTGCCACTATTACTACTGCCAAGATCCAAAAGAATGAGCTCGAAGATCCAGAGGAGTGGGATCATCTTTTCCACTCACAAACGTGGGTGAAGGGTTCGCCACTGCAATTCTTTGTTCACAGTGGGAGCCAAAAGAACCTCATTTTAGTAGAGGTCGTGAAGTGGTTAGGCCTACAAAATACACCACACTTGCAACCATACAGTATTGGGTGGCTTCCCCAAGGAAGAGATCTCTGAGTTCGCTAGCAGTGATGTCGTCCTTAAAACATCAAACACTTTACAGATGAGGTATTGTGTGATGTTACACCTTTGGATGTTTGTGATGTACTATTAGGCTAGCCATACTTGTGGAAGCAGCATGCTATGTATGAGTCAAGGCCTCGTGCTGTCATTATTTCTTTGTGTAATTCATTATACAAGATACCAGAGGTAGCCCCACCTAATGCCACCTCTTTGATCACTACCAAGAAAGGTAGCAAGCTTATCTCCCAATGTAGGAAATTCATTTTTTGTCTAGTTTTCTCCTAAAATAAGGGGAAAATCGTCACCACATCCATGACCCCCGCGATGGGATCCTCCACGCAGCAACAGTAGTAGCAACAGAGAGATACGGTCATGACAGAACACAAGAAAGACTTCTCCTCACCCACACGGGTACCACACAAGCATCAGGTGGGCAACAAAGTCTAGTTGCATCTACAAAAAGAATGCATTACAAGAACCCATCAGAAGCTCCGACCATGTCAACATGGACCATACACCATTACCAAGGTTGTGGGAAATAATTCTTTGGAGCATAGCATTCCTCCATTCCTTTGCATGCACCAAGTGTTCAATGTGTACCGCCCTTGACCATGCTTCCCAACATTACTAGACACATCTGAGATTGCAAAACAGCTCACCAGGGACCAAGTTCAGTAGATGGAGGAACTCAACACAATGGGGGCCATTTCTTCCTGAGGGGGGAGGAATGATTCAAGTGGATGTTGATGGCCATCTACCTATCGCACTTGGACCCTCACAACTGTCTTTTTAAGTTTTTTAGTTTCTGTAATTGCAGCACAATTTACTATTTTTAGCAGTTTTTTGGGTCCTTGACTTCCGGAGCCATTTAGGGGCCCTAAACAACATTTTTTTGAGAAATCTGGGAGCGACATCATTGACTAATCCAATGTTGCTCTTCCCAAAGTTGTAGTGCTCAGATAGATCTTTCTAATAAGCTATTGTATGCGTCAAACGAAGATCGGTTGCCAAAGTTACGACCCCGGAAGTTGATCTTCCAACTTACCCAAAATGGGGCCCACAATTTGGTGTTTCATTTTCTAGGGTTAGGTTTTGGGATGTTAAGGGTTTCCCATTGTTTCTCAACAATAAAAAGGTCTTCAAGCTTCATTGTAACACAATTCAGAGGCATGTAGCCACCACATCTCTTCTCAGAGATAAGCTACCATCACCCTAGCTGGTTTATTTCCATTTTTGTTTGTAAGCATATTCTAGTATTCTACATTAATGAAATGAAGTATTATTTCCGTTGCATATTTGTATTTATGGTTATCTCTGTAATCTGTTGTGTTCCTGTTTAAATCCATATTAAACACCTTACTACATTTATTACATTGTCCTTAAATTTGATTCATATCGAATTGAGATTTGGAACAAATCATGTCATCTCACTACCATCAAGCACCTAATATTATTATAAATACCATCAAAAACAGTTGTAACTAACAACTCTGACTTAAATTTTTAATTTGTAATTATGGAAGTAAAATCCCTAATGCGGCTAGTTGCTTATTGATCACCTGGAATTTTAATTCATGATTTGTACATTTATCATCTATATGGTAAAACAAATGATTCCTCAACCTTTTATCTTCTTGTTTTACAGTTATGAAGCTATATACTCTATGCATATCAAACGATATTTTTTTCCAAACAATCAACTCACAACCATCAACGACGTAGTATAATAATTGCAACTATTTTCCCAAAAGCCAATGGAATTGATTTAATTGCAAAGGAAAAGGCCCATAAATCCATGACAAACCCCTCCCATCCTAATTTTAAAAGGTTCTCTCAACTGTTCATTTCAGTAATAGTCAATTTGCAACTACAAAAATGTCATGTCAAAGAAGTGTATCAAATGAAACATTGAAATTGCACTATTCAACTCTCATTTGTGTAAATAAACATCCTTAGCTTAAGTAAATATTTGAGTTATTATATAATAGGATCAAGTCACACTTATGGTTCAAGGAATATATTAGTTACCACGCTCAAAGTCTTTCCCACCCATTTCTATCCACAATACTAAACCATTTAGAAAACCTATGACACAAAATTAGAATTGCATCCCACCAAATGTATATCCATGTACAATATCACTAAGATCTATCCCCTAGATTAGCCATATTCAATTAGAGCATTCATCCCCTTTTTATTATTTATTATTACACAACTTACATTTTGTTATATCACATTACCCATATTCAATTAGATCATTCATCCCCTTTTTATTATTTATTATTACACAACTTACATTTTGTTATATCACATT
>APFE030520799.1:57367-96636 GCA_000404065.3 Pinus taeda | reverse complement strand
ATGTCCCTGTTTGCAGTTAGAAAAATTACCCAAATTACAATCTATTTACTCCAGCCTATGTTGGAAAGTTATAGAAGGATGACTAGTGCAATCAATCCATTCCTTTTAGCCCTGGATTTGTTTCAGTTTAAAACAGAAGTATACAAATATAATTGTCCAATGTCTACTGCTACTGAGCATTAGTTAATTCATAAGAAAGTATGTAAACACAATATAGCACATGAATGCATTGAAAAAATAACCCGTAGTTGACTTTTTGTTGTCTGAGTACCTGTCCACTCTCAGTCAGTGAAGCTTACCTGCCTGAAACTATCATTCCTTACAAACTCTGGACCAAATTAGGAAGTTCCTTTAACATATATGACAATCCTCTTCTCAGCTTTCCAGTGCCCAAGTTTTGGATAAGTAATAAGCCAAGAAACAATACTCACTTGATAGCTTAAGTCTGTTATGGTAGTTATCGAATACATAAAGCTGCCAACTAATTGTCTGTACGAAGTTTAATTTACATCCTTCAAGTTTTCCCTTGTAGTCAACTTAGGTCCATCTAATTGTCTTGTTGCCAAACTTCAATGCCAATAGTGCCAAAGGCCAAGGCCAGTATTATTAAATGCTATACCTAGATGTGCTTTAACCTATTTCATCGATTCATTTTTGCTACTTATAATTAGCAAATCATCAAACTAAGTTTATAAGGTCATCACCTTTAACCTCCACATACAAGTTGGATCAGAGGGACTCTGCTTGAAACTTGTAGCTATAGGATGCTCATCAATCATGAAAATACCATGCTTTAGGGGCCTGCTTCAAGGCACAATGCAGTCTTACCAACATGCAAACCATATGTTCTTTTTCATTCATGGGAAAACCTTGTGGCCATTGCTTACACACTTCTTCAAACATATCTCCATTAAGAAAATCATTTTCAACATCCATCTGAGATACCTTCTAGCCATACTGAGTAGCAATATATAAGACCGTTCTCATAGTAATCATCTTCACTGAAGGAGCAAACGTTTCTTCAGTCAATTCATTCCTTTTGTACAAATCCATTCACAACCATTTCAATGTTTATGTCAAATTATGCATACATTTTATTTCATGGATATTATGTACTTAACTCCATAGTGTAGCATAAATCTCAAAGTGTGAATATTAGTTGGATATATAATCTATTGTTAAGAAACTCTTTGCAAAGTCATTAGATCTAGCATCACTTATCCCATGGGCAATGCGTGGGTTATGTGGTACATATAGAAGTTAATGCTTGGGTTATGTGGTACATCTAGAAGTTATAGAGGTAGGATTGAAGTAAAAATAAATTAATTGCACCCATGAAAAAAATAACAAGTATATTTGTTGATTTTTAATTACACACCTTATGATTTTTTATAGAATATCATTTTTTATCTTTTATAAATTTGTACTAATAATTCTAATTGTTAACTTTGTTTATGTTGGAGAAAAAATAATTAAAAAAAAAAAAATTGTAATGAGTATAACGAGATGTCATACATGATTATGGATTAATTGCATTTCATGTATCAAGAATCAATTTCCACACCAATTCTGGATTGATTATTAATTTATATCCTAGCTGTAATTAATTATTTTAGAAAAAGACACAAAAACTTACCTGTTCATCAAGAAGAAATGTCTATTTTAGAAAAAGACACAAAAACTTACCTGTTCATCAAGAAGAAATGTCTGACTTGGATTTTTCTCGTTTTCTTCCACCATATTTGATACACCCCGGTACTGGCACTGGTAACCATTCTTTTTTCTCCTGCCAATATTAATTAACATGAGAAATCCCTCTGATCAATGGAGGAATAGCAAATATTGCATTAAATTCAATGAGAACACTCCACACAATAATCCACAAACCCACCGGACAAGACATAGTAATTTGGGGCAAATGGGAATGAAATAAAGAAATAATTTAAAGAGAAACACTCAACGGGGCCTCAAAGGTAACTCGTGCAATAGAGGCGGAAAAGTAAATTTTAATACAGAATTGCTTAAACCACAGACTCCATGGAGTCTTAAAATGGATAGCAGCAACTTAGTGCAAATAGGCATCAGCCTCAGTGAGATGACAGAGGCTAGAAACACTTACCATCACGACCAACCGAGACGCATATGTGAAGGTGCCCAACGCCATGAAGTAAGGTTCGATTATCAACGTCAACGTGAGGTGCAGTACATGGAGATCAATTGACAGAATTATCAATTCCCGTCAAGAACATATATGCATGGAGATCATTTGACAGAATTATCAGTTCTCATCAAGAAAATATATGAATGGAGATCAATTGACAGAATTATCGGTTCCCGTCAAGAAAATATATGCACAGTTTCCAACTAAAAAGTGTCAAAATTACAAAGCCATTCTTACCTTGGTTTCTTAAATGATAAGCTTAGAAATGTAAATGCCTTGGTGTCTTAAATGATAAGCATAGAAATAAAAATATTTAGTTAATTTAAATAAACTGAATAGTTTACATCTTAATTCTTATCCTAAAAAGAGTGGAAATGAAAGAATGGAAAAAAAATTGATTATTCTCCACTTTGTAACATTAACCATGTCAAGATGCAAATTTTACCATAACTAGTTTATGGAAACTGGCAAAATATTATATACTCACTTTTCTAATCATATGGTAAATGTTGACTTTCACATTAACTTCCAAAATAATAATAACCAGAATAAATATTTCAAAAAACCTCACAATGGTCTGTTTGTGAATTGGAAAAATGAACAAATACCTTTTATGTGATCGCTTTTGTTGGAAGAAAGAATGTGAGAATGTGCACTACCTACCTCAATGCCGAGGTCGAAGGGATGCTGAAGGTGGCGCCAATAATATGGAAAATATTCGTTGTTCATCCCATTCCTTAATCCATCTTGTGCACTGGACCAACGGGTGGACCAATCAGTTTGGCAGTATATATATATGTCCTCAATCAAATGTAAGTTAAATCAAAACCCAATCTGATCAGAGTTTGGAGTTGCGGTTGGTTACAACTGTAAGTAGTCATGTGGATGCTATGTCTAACCTTGGTATATGTCTAACCTTGGTATTTCTGCTCCACAAGATGGTTTGCATATTGGGTTAGGGATGGAGGGAAGTGCTTACAAGGTTGGCTTCTTTCTCTTCCCCTGATGGGACCACAGATACATTTACTTTTATATATATATTTTGGACTAGATGATAGACTTTTTTGCATATTGGGTTAGGGATGGAGGGCAGTGCTTACAAGGTTGGCTTCTTTCTCTGCCCCCGATGGGACCACAGATACATTTACTTATATATATATATATGTATGCTATCTTTGTGGAATGACAGTTTCTTTATTTTATTTTACTTTTTATATATGGACACTCTATTATCATGTTGTTTTTGGACTAGATGATAGACTTTTTTATACTGTTTATTTCTGTATATGGTTTTTAATAATTATAAGTTGTTCATTAGTGGATTGTGGCCAAGTGAGGCTATGGGTTGGAAGTTTTTCATATTAGAATAATGGCATTTTGGTTTTTCATGATGCCACTGCCTCCTCTAATCTAAACGAAATGCACTAATTATTTAAATGCATTAATTATTTATATATATCTATATATATATTACAAATCCAGGTGTTTTTGCACACTTAAAAAAAATAGTGAGTGTAATAGAGGGAGCTGCACATATGCAGCCTTCGCCTTCCTATTTCTTTATGTTCCTTTGTAAAAGAAGGGAGGTGGTTTTCAAAATTACATTTCAAAAAAGAAAACAGAGGAACTTCTTTAGTAACAAAACTTTCATACGCTATTACGCACAAGTCACAAATAAAAACAATGAAAACGAGAGGATAATGAATATTGGGAAACCTACACATGCAGAATACCATACACGCACCAATTACAAAAAAGATATAACATACAAGTAATGAAAAATCATGCGAAGCTAGTCCATCCATTCCATTCAATGATCCTCTTGTACCTCACACAATAATCAACAAACCCACACGACGAACCATTATAATCTACAGCAAACGGGTGGTGAAATTAGTGAATTAATTTGACAATGAAAAAGAAAAAACTCCACACAACAATCCAATAACCTGCACGACAAGACATCGTAATTTGGGATTAAATTACAGAATTAATTTGAAAAACCACACTCAGCAGGCCTTGAACCAGAGCTCACGCAATAGAGACAGAAAGAGTAAATTTTAATATATAATTGCTTAAAGCACACAGACTCCATCATAGACAAACAAAGTCTTAAAATGGACGCAGGAGCTTAGTGCAGATGGCATCCGTGTGTCAAAAGTGCTACAGAGACCAATTAGTAACCCAACCCATCGATCTTTAACCCTGATCGGCCTCAGTGAGGTGAAAGAGGCTAGCAATACTTACCATCACGACCAACCAAGACACATATGTGAAGGTGCCAAACGCCACGCATAGAGGTTCGACAATTAACGTCAACGGGAGCTTGCAGTACATGGACATCAATTGACAGAATTATCAGTTCACGTCAAGAAAATATATGCATGGAGATCAATGGACAGAATTTTCAATTCCAGTCAAGAAAATATATGCACAATTTCCATCTAAAAAGCTGTCAAGAATTACAGAACCATACTTTCCCTGGTGTCTTAAATGACAAGCATAGAAATGTAAATGCCCCCGGGACACCTTCAATAAAAATATGCCTCGGGAACAACTTCAGCAAATAAATGACCCCAGACTGAACTGCAGCGGAGTGAAATAGAGACGGAAAGAGTAAATTTTAATATATAATTTCTTAAAGCCCACAAACTCCATCATAGACAGAAACAAAGTCTTAAAGTGGACAGCAGCAGCTTAGTGTAGATGGCATCTGTGTGTCAAAAGTGCTACACAGACTAATTAGTAACCCAACCCATCGATCTTTAACCCAGATCGGCCTCAGTGAGGTGACAGAGGCTAGGAATACTTACCATCACAACCAACCAAGAGAATATGTGAAGGTGCCAAACACCACGCAGAGAGGTTCGACAATTAACGTCAACGGGAGCCGCAGTACATGGTGATCAATTGACAGAATTATCAGTTCCCATCAAGAAAATATATGCATGGATATCACTTGATAGAATTTACAATTCTTGTCGAGAAAATATCTGCACAGTTTCCATCTAATGCGTTACATGGAAATCAATTGACAGAATTATGCGTTATGCACAGTTTCCAACTAAAAAGTTGTCGAGAATTATAGAACCATACTTACCCTCGTGTCTTAAATGATAAGCATAGAAATGTAAATGCCCTCTGGACAAATTCATTAAAAATACGCCCTTGGGAAAACTTCAGCAAATAAATGACCCCAGACTGAACTGCGACGGACTGAAATAGAGACAGAAAGAGTAAATTTTAATATATAATTGCTTAAAGCACACAGACTCCATCATAGACAGAAACAGAGTCTTAAAATGGACAGCAGCAACTTTGTGTAGATGGCATTCATGTGTCAAAAGTGCTACACGGACAAATTATTAACCCAACCCATCGATCTTTAACCTTGATCGGCCTCAGTGAGGTGACAGAGGCTAGAAATACTTACCATCATGGCCAACCAAGACACATATGTGAAGGTGCCAAATGCCAGGCAGAGAGGTTTGACAATTAACGTTAACCAAGATTGGTGAACTACGATCAAAAAACCTATTTCAAAATAATTTTATAAGCAGGGAGCGAGAGCCATATACACATGAAAACAGCGGAATTCACCTATTTGAAAATAATTTTATAAACAGGGAACATGAGCCATATACACATGAAAACAACGGCTGAATCTGTGAAAACAGGGAGCCCTCCATTTGGAAAAATTAAACTCCACCCTCCATTTCAAAACAAATTTAATCTTCTCAGACCAAATCTATCTTCACAATTTCACTACCAAATTAGAAAAAACCAAATAGTAAATCAGAAATATTGATTTTGATCTCCCAAAACCAGGAGCAAAGATCAAAATGGGGCGATTTTAAGAAAATCCGATTTCGTAAATATCAAAATGGGGCGATTTTAAGAAAATCCCATTTCGGTTAGTGTATCTGCCCTGGGCAAAAATAAAAAAATAAATTAGTTTTTAAATAAAATGAGGGCTAATTATATAAAAAACTTTTTATTATTTTAATTAAAAATTCGCCCCATTAAAATATAAAAAGCCTTAAATTTCGCCTTTGGGCGATTATTCGCCCCTAAAATTACCCCTAGTTTTACTTCACTTCTTTAATTGGAAAGAGGGTTATGGATCAAGCTTGTGAATGGATAATTGTTTGCTTACTACATTAGAGATCACACAGTTGACATAAATCAATATGCCATGTAAACATGCCTCATCCATATAGGCTTTTTGTTCTTGTAATCAAAATTCCTAAAAATACTAAGAGAAGAAAACTTCTTCAAGTCCCAAATATTATGTAGAAGTTCATGTTATCTATATCATTTCATTGACTTGAAGCCCACCAGAAAAGACTGATTGAGTCACCTCAAGGACATAAACCATAGCATTGTGTTGTTTTCTTTATGAATATGATACCATGGACACTTTTGAGAGTAGCGTGGGGCTCCAATATCACCTTTCTCTCTCTCCACAAAATGGTGTGCGTGAGTGAAGTCTACAAAAGAATCATGGAAAATAAAAGATAGAACCCTGTAAAATTAATTGTATATTATCACAAACCCATATAAACTCTGATGTGATAAGCACCTTATTGTACTTAAGATACAAAAGAAACTTCTATCATCTTTAACAAGAATTCATTTCATATTTTTATGCAGTATACTTTAAGATATAAACTTATTGGCTCTGGCCCAAATTTTGTTATCTGATTTGAAGCATTTGATAGGTGTTCTAACTAAATCAATCGAAGCCCCAAGATTTTTGAGACATTAATTTTGAGGAAATTGTTTCAATTGCAATATGTTGAATATGCCCAATGTCAATTGAAAGTGCTTCATTGTTTTGTCCATAACATTTTTCATGCAAGGTATTAAATAAGGATGTTCTAGGAATGATTATCTCTGTAATAGCCCCACGTTCAAAATCCATGTAATAAGGTTAATAAAGACAAAATAAGGCCAAGGTCATGGGACATGGATTCCAAGATGAATGTTGAGAAAAACATCCTAGGTAGGGTGTTCATCTGGTTTATTATGGCTAAGAGGAAATTGGAAAAGGAAATGGAAAAGGCCTTGAAAAGGGTAGAGGCATTTATTGGCATTTTATTTATGAAAATAATGGAAATTAGGAGAAAAGGAAGGTGAAAAGTCACAGGTTTCATGTGAGGAGAAAGGTGAAGGAAAATAGTGGAAGTTAAATAAAATAGAGGCATCATTGATAAAAAGGCTTTTGAGGATCAGTTCATAACCTTTTCTCAATCCAGTTTTGGAGCTCTCTCTCATACTCTTTCATGCTTAGAGTATTCTTGGAGCACTTTAGCATTGCAGGAAGGAAATAAAAGGAAGGAAAATAAATCAAAATGAAGAAAATATCAAGCAAGGAGGAGTGGGATAAGGAAACTACAGTGGAATTACTTACAGGTATTGGGTTGCATGTATGATTTCCTTGCTAGTTTATGAATGCATGGTACACACATGTGGGTTTTTTGTTCTCTTCCTATCATTCTCTCTTATTTATAGAACTAATGCAGGTGCAAAGGGGAACCCAGTGGTGACCGCCACAGACCATAGTGGATAAACCTACTAGTGAATGCACCCTGGTAGGCTTACAGAGAGTGTTGGTCCTCAAACTGGCTCATATGAAGAAATTAAGGGCTGAAACTCTAGGGGATTATGGCAACATGCCTAGAGATTTGTGTAAGATGGTGAAAAGGGGGAATAGGATGTTGATTGATCCCATTAGAAGGCTCAATAATCAATTTTGGCAAAATGGCCTATAATAGAATTCTCCCTAAAGCTCAAAGTCAGAGATGATAACTAATGGCTGAAGTGCTTTACCTTGTGACAAGTCAGGATCAAGGATAACCAATGAGCTTCATGTGTTACAATACATTTACAACATGACATATTTGTTTGTGGATGAAGGCATACCCATACTCGGCACATAAACTAACATAACATGTATGGTGATGACAAGACGCGTCCATAGATGCAACTAGTGGATGCATGACTAGATGAATATCTATATGATCACACTAATCATACATTGTGATCTTTACATAATCCTAAAATGATAGCCTGAATGGTGCAAACTAGATCGAGGGCATTCTATCTCGTTCACACGGCCAACCAATGTACGAGTCTAAGCATGTGAATCAATGTGATAGAGTTGAACATGGTAAGCCATTAATAGACATGAGAGAAACCATCGATGATGTTAATGGCTCTCAAGGTGCTACAATACAATTTGTATGGTGTGAGTGAATGAGTTGATGTTGAAC
Source organism: Pinus taeda (assembly GCA_000404065.3). Lineage (NCBI taxonomy): Eukaryota > Viridiplantae > Streptophyta > Pinopsida > Pinales > Pinaceae > Pinus > Pinus taeda. Next base: position 88,200 of record APFE030520799.1, on the reverse strand, counting down.
ACCACACATAATCTTTTGGTTGAAGGCCATTAATGTAAACATGTCACCGATAGTGACGAAACTTTCAATTGATGTATGTAAGCACCAAGGTACCAAAAGGGGTGTTTCTAAGTCAAATTCTTGGATGATGTGCTGATATGGAGAGGAAGTGAACCATCACATGAGGGCCTTGATGTATCCCTCATCAACGAAACGAAACATGTATGATGATTGAGATAGAATGATTGAAATGATGCTGATATGGAATTGGATCAGGAAAGATAGACATGAAATGAAGGCTTAAGAGTATTGCCGAAGACATCAACTGAATGACTTCTCTTGAACAACGACGATGTTGAATGTAGTTGGAAACATTGACCCAAAATTGAAATGGAGGCTTTGAAAATGGTATGATAACAAAAACAAAAGAAAATTACCTAATCTAAAAACCATGAAAAATCAAGATTAAGTGGAAGAGCTTGATGTTCAAGAGTGACTCGTTTCCATTAGAAAAATGGAATCCCTTGTTTTCCCAATTTCCTCCACCATCTTGGTGAGTACCTTGTTATTTTATAACAGCCTTGAGGAGGATAACATATGCGTGATCTGTAAGTTCATCGTTCAGATGAATCCCTCCAAGTATATTTAACAAACCCTAAGATGGAGTGGTTCAACCCCATCATGATCGACTAGTACATCATTGTTTGATGTTTTCATGAGTCCAACAAAGGTAAAAACTCAACATTTTTTTCATGTTTAGAGAGTTTGAAAAAGTGGAAAAATGAAAACTTGAGATATCCCTTTTCGTAGGTAGCCCCTTAGGTTAAAAAAGGTAGAAAACAATACCTAAGAGAACCTCTCAACCATGTTCGACTAAGGTTTTATGTTTTTGTAGTTAGTCTATCTTAGTCTAGAAAAGGGTTAAACTTATACTGAGTACATGTCTTTTCATTTACTTTTACGATTTTGAAAAGGAAAGTACCTGACAAACTCTTCATATTTTTAGATTTTTAAAAGAGTTGAAAGAGGACTCCTAAAGAAACGAGTGGTATAAAGGATGTTAACAAGTTCTGATTATGATGGAATTGCTCAAAACATGCAAAGGTCAAGAGGCTTAGTAATAAGACCACTCATCACAGTTGTTCCTCAAGTAAGGGTAAAACAACCAAGTGAAAGCGTATGATCAACTAAGAAGATGGTGACAATTGAATGAAAAAACCAGGGCTCATCTAGAAACAAATAACTGATAAAAAGGGAAATCATGAGGGATAAAATGGGAATGATTTTATCTTTTACAGAAACTTGAAACATGGGAAACTATATTTGAAATTAGTTTAAGATATTTTCATTTTCACAATCTTGAAACATGAGAAAAACTATGCTAGAGAGTGGTTTCAATTTTGCACAAGCTTGAAATAGAGGAAAACTATGCCTGAAATGAGTTTGTATACGCCTAGGATAATGACTCATTCGAGGTACATCACCCTCATACTTCATTTCAATCACCTAAGTAGAGTATTAGTCATTGGTTGGATTCAATGAAGGTTGATTTACGAGATCAAGTGAAAGACACAACTCGGAACTTATGAGATCTAATCCATGACTCTAATTGAAAGGGGAATTGTTTCATTTTTCAACAAGATTGACATAGGAAAAGAACTATTCTCAGAGGATCTTGTTTCATTTTTTAATGAGCTTGACACAAGACAAGGAAATCTACTCTGGAATTAAATCATGGCCTCCAAGAGACCATGGTTTCCAAGAGGTTCTCATGAAATGGGAGAAAAATCGTCTAGAAGGGATCAAAGGATCCAATGGAAAGATCAAACTCAAAATCCCCCAGTAAATGACTCACCATATCACATACGAAATCTAGGTTGAAAGAAGTTCAGTAGAGATTGAAAGGCTCATTTTCAGCAGTAGGTACGTGAATGGGATAGCTTGCCAGATAATTAACTTGTGGTATGGGAGAAAGAACTTGCATATAAGGACAATTTAGGGAATTTGGTTGATTGGGAGTTAGATTAGGACCAACAAATGAAAGTTGGTCAATAATTGTGATTCTTCCTTCATCCAAGAAACACATGACATGAAAGAGTGAAGAGACAAGAGCTCCCATGACATAAACATAGTCATGCCCAAGGAGTAAATTAAAATCCAAAGAACCTTGGACTATCATCACATCGATTTAGATAGTATTTCTTCCCAAAGTAATAGGAAACTGAAGAAGGATCCCTAACAGTTGACTAGTTCCTATATTTAAAGCCAACAGATTCTGGGTAATGGGCATAAGCTATGAAGAAAGTAAATCTTTCCAAGTAGTTGAGGATACAATACTAAGAGATCTGCATTCATTTATGATTATTCTAGGTACAACCAAATTATAAGCATGTACTATGATCTGGAAGGGCATGTATGGAGGAATATGATATCCTATTAGCTGACTCTAATCAAAGAAAGTGGTCATGCGACTTGGAGGTGGTGTTATGGGAGTGTGAGATCTTCCCATTTGTTCTATGGGGATCGAAGAATTATTCTCCAGTGTTGTGGGAATGGGAGGATTCCCCCCTTGTGCCATTGGAACAGGAGGATTTCCCCCCAGTTCATTGGAATTTGAAGAAACAAGAAGAACCTAAGCAGTATGAAGTTCAATCTCTATGGGAAAGGTATAATCGATAGAAGGTGGAATCGAGTGAACCCTTTCATCAACAAATCACTTCATAAACTAGTGGAGGGTTGGGATTTTGATTAATCGCTTCATCAATTAGAGGAGGACTTGGAGAAAGCTTCTAGTAACTAACTGGACGTCTTGGCTGAGAAGATGTAAGGTTTTCCAACAATTTTTAGGCTTCATCCATATAAGGAAAAAGGTCAAGATGATGATTCCCTTCGCATAACTTACACGGAAATTTGACTTTACCCTTTTTACCATGGACCTTTTTATCAATTGTTGAGGGTTTTTCACCAGCATGATCTCCAAAATCTAACAAAAAAGGTTGATGTGAGACTGTAAACCACACTTCTAATACCTTGGGAATACCAGGAAAATTTCTTAGAAGGTGGTGACCCTTACATAACATACAATGAAATTTAACTTTACACGGTTGATTTGAAGCCTTGTCCATAACAGTTGTTTTTGTAGCAATGGTTGGTTGATTGCCCTCTACTTATTTTGCTTCTACTTCTTCGTATTTTTCTTCTTCTTAGATTCTTGTACTAGAATTAATAATTTCAGTAAGCGAAGATGAAGAAAGGGATGAAGAAAGAATAAGTGAAGAGGGGAAAGGGTCAAATTTAGGATCAACATGAGGTTGGTATTGTTTAGGTGGAGGAGAACTCGGTTAAGAAGTAGTTTGGACATTCGTAACGATAGAGGTAGAAAATAAAAAAACTAGAAAAAAAATGGTAAATCCTAGGAGGGACAATGTTGTTGTAAAAGGAGCACCAATATCTCCAAAAGAAGGAAAAGGACTAGGATTCCCATCATAAGGGTTCACTTGATTGGTAGACTATGGAACTGTTGCCATTAGTCTCAACCTAATATCCACTAAGGAGTTGTTCCATGGGAAGGATGTTGTTTCGTGGTCAAGTAATTGATTTTAGCAATTAAATACACAAATAAAACAAAGGGGTATCTAGGCATAAAGGTTTATCAAGCAACCATTAACTGTAATATAAACCTTGGTGAGCCAAGGAATTGAAGTGTGTGCAGGAAACCTCCTTGAATTATATTCTTTGTGTATCATGGTATACAAGGCGATTGACTCAGTTACCTATGGATGGATAGCAACCTACAAGGGACTCCCTAAATATATTTGACAGTATGTGGTAGTGCGACCTATATTAGTGTTGTCTAATGTGTAACTCTTCGATGAGAACATTACCATATAATTTATGTGTGTGGATTGTCACCAATATACCTAAAGGTATGTGGAATATGATCATATACACTCACATACGTTGAATGATATTTCACCCTCGAGATGCAATGCTAGAAAACAATGACAACTCCTATGTTTCATTACATCGAAACATGTCTCTAGCCTAGACCTATATGTGTGTCATTAAGTTTCAAATGCTCCTTAGGTTAATTGAGATGACTTTTAAACTTGAACTTGAATTATATTTTAGTTTCAAGGCTCAAAACTCACTATCACCTAAACACGCATATAATTCAACTAATATTACAAAAATAACTCCTTTCATTTTTTATGAGAGCTATATAGTCTAGGGAAGAGGTGCAATCAATGATGCAACACTCAAGTATGCAACAAATGAGAGCTTCCTAACTAGATCATTCAATTTCACTATTCCAAGTCAATTCAAAGGAGTAAAATATACCAAACCATGCAATGTAATCTATGCGTGATTCCCCTGAAAACTATGTAAATGTAATTTATGCACAATTTCCTTTCCTCTTGTGAAAATTAGAATTATAACTATGCAAATGAGATCTATGAAAGATAATTCTTTAGAATGAATAAAAGATTATTCCAATAAAGTCAAATACTATATTGAATTTCATGAACAGGGGAATCAAACTGAAATTGGGTTAAAATTCCAAAAATCTAAAGAGATGTAACTCAAAGGGGATTAACACTGATATACAATTCAGCCCGCCCCCCCACCCCCCCCCCCCCCCCTCCCCCCAGATTGAGGGGGGCCTTTCTTTGAAAAAAATTCAAGAAAAGACATGCAATTTCACACTAGGGAATTCCAATTTCACACCCTAGATGTAGATGCAAATGTTTTCTTCTCAACACACTTAATTTTTGAAATGAAGAAAACTAAGATGCAAATGTTCAGTTACACTTTTAATAATGTGGGCTAAAACAAAAATTCATCTAAGAGATCAATAATCAAATGAAATTAGTTTGTGAGCGACCAAATGATAAGAACAAAGAAAAATAAAAACCAATTCTTACCTAAGCCAAACAACACAAATGAAAACCAAGTGGAGGCTTTAGAGAGACCACAAGATAGCCAAGACTTAGAGAAAGTTTTCTCAAAGTAGGCTAGCCAAAAAGAGGATGAAGAACCAAGGCAAAGCTTATCCGAAAAAACGGGCCAATGCTGGTACAGAAGAGGCACTAGTGCATTGTAACGGAGATGCAGAGTTGGCCTAGGTGAGGTCCAACGCTCTGTCAAAGGCACATGGGGGGTGTGGGGCCTTGGAAAGAGGATTTTAACACAAAAATTGCAAAAGAGGCTCAATGAAATCACTTCATAGGTTTGTTCTTGGTTGGATGATACAACAAAGGTATTTCAAGGAGGTAATCAAACATAATGGGCAAGGAAACCACCAAGGGAATACTTAGTTCTTGAGTTTGGTCACCAATTTGTTATACGCGATTTATGATTGCTAACAAAAGTATCTCCCCTAGGTTCGTGATTAACCTACAACAACAAAGAGAAAAGGAGCACAATGTTTTTCCTTGAAGTAAATAGATGATGGAGTGGGGCCTACCTAGAATCCTTCATGCACCTTACACCTTCTTTAGCTTGGATGTTCCAATTGTAGCTCCGATTACCAACACCAGAACCTACATAGTCAGATAACACTAGCTAAGAAACTACAAGATCTATGTAGTATCATCTAAGTACTTCATTCAATAGATCAACATGGTATTGAAATAAGTGAAATAAAAACATCACATATTGGAAAGCAATGAATTATTTGCATTAATATAAATGGAAGCAGATTACAACCATAAGTAGTAGTAGATCTTGTAGAAGATCTCCTCCAAGTTGTTGACTTGTTCTTTCCTTGTTACAATATGCAACTCCAATCACCTTAAATGCATGAGATGATGACCACTCACTACAACAACATAAGGGAAGAATCACTCTTCAAAATCCAACCCCCAACCACATAAAACACTAGGAATATATAGAGAAGTATGGTAAATTGGGAATTCTTATCCAATTACCAATCTAGGGTAGTTGAGAAGTTTGAATTTTGAAGGCATAAATAAGAAGTTGCAAAGAGGATAATGACATAATCATTTAGGCACATGAGAAACAAATAGAGTTTAATGTAGTTATCCTTCATAAATTGCTAGATTTACAGAGACATGGACCGCTTAGGATCAATCATGGGAAAGCGGATAGGACTAACAGGTCATATGGTAGTAGGTAGTTGATCCAAAAATGGATCCTGGATAAACCTCTTAGCTAAAAGACTTCATATAAGAGGTAAAAAGTGCTAAATGGCACAAATCCTTTGTAAATAAGAGGAAAATGAAAATCATAGGTTTCTCTCAGAAATAGTCTCATTGAATAGATCTCCTCATTCTAAATCCAACACAACTTGAATGTAAGAAACTAGAATTTAGATGAAGGAGTTACCATAAAAAGAAGTTCCCCTTTTGTTCTTTTGGAAAGAGGAAAAGAAACATGAGAAAATAGTGAAAACAAGCCTATGGGAGGTTGAAGGGATAGTGAATAGGAGCCGTCAGATCTACTTAATCAATGGCCCAAATCTGATTGGCATGTCGCATCGACGGTGGCAATCAGAGGCATAACATGGGATGGGACCAAGCCGATGTGATACCGTGATCGCCGATATTGGCGGATCGCAATCGGTGCTGGCATAGACCCTATCATATGAGAAAGACCTCGGGCTTGTCCAATCCGTGATTGCGACTTGTCGCACTGTAATATCATGTTAGTGCATTACAAAGGAGTGGTTATACATTATATGTTATATATGCGATGCGATGGCGGGACTCGACAGCAATATGAACCGCATTTAATACATTTTGAAATCTGTCAAACAATGATTTTCTCTGTATTTTTGTTTTTCGTTGAGTAAATGAAGTACGGAGGAAAAGTGTTGGACCTGATGAAACTGGAACTGAAAAGGTTCTGAAATGAAAATACATAATATTTGAAATCTCTCATAAGTCATTTTTGTGGTATTTTCACCATATTTAATGCAATTCTAAAATACAAAGCAGTAGGCCCTTGTGACATGCGATGGCGACTCACAGGCAAATCCGATAATGTTATAAAGCGCAGTTATGAAAATTTGAAGTCCAAAACAGTGCTTTCTATGGATTTTCCTGTGTTTTACAACGCTTTCTATGTAAATAGGGAACGAATATTTCTAAGGATTTCAAGCACCCATAGTCCACTTCTATTACAGTATAGGTGGCATTCATCCCTGAGGGCATTTAGCAATGATTGTTAATGCTCAGAGAAGGGATTTGAGCAGACTATGGATGGAAGACAGAAAGCCAAGAAGCAGAAATGAATCAAAAGCACGGATTTGGCTTAAAAGCCATGAATGCCAAAGAAAAAGGGCTATTGAGTGGTAGTTGGTGATTATTATGTGTTGCTGAGGTTGTTTTGTTGCTGAAAGTGAAGCCAAGCTAGGAAGCTAAGGTGAAGGAGGCAACAAAAAAGCAAAAAGGAAGCTAGGAGAGTCACTTGCAAGCCAAGTGAAAAGCCCAGAGAGCTATAAACTGATAAAGGGAAAAAAAAACTAGAGCCAAAGAGCTAGATTCAGAGCCAAAGAGCTAGAACCAAGAGCCAAGAGCTAGAGCCAAGGGCCAGAACTTCAAGAGCTAGGGATAAAATGGTGCCTGAACTCACTGTTTCTCTGTAGAACAGTAGGATTTGAGCCAAGAGCTTGTAAAAAAAAGACTTATGCCGTAATCCAGAGAGCCTAGTTGAATTGATTAGAGCTCATGGAGATGTAGCCCAAGAGTTGTGGGTGAACTCCTAATTAAATTGTTGTTTTTGTGTGATTGTTTATTACTACATTGGTCACTGTTATATGCATAAATAGATTATGTTCCCACACATTTACATATCAGATGAAACAAAAGATTTTTAAAGTATATAATCAGTTTAAAACAAACATAAGCAGACACCTATAATTTCGAGCATTTCCTAATTCCACATTAGTTAATCATAAGGACTTGGAATATTTAAGCTTTGGGAGTGGGAGAGGTTCTTGTAAGTTAGACAAAAAGCCTAAGAGCCCCATTTTTAGATTAGTATCATGGTGGGCGTAAGTCAGATAGAGATGACACAATCAAAGATGGAAAGTTCTTGGACACAGCTTATATGAGAGGTGATGGACACAAGTTCTATTCTAGTTATAGTTCTGGTACGTGCCATGGTTAGCATTGTTATCATCCTTATATGAGGAATGATAGGGGGTATTTTCCAGAGGATTTCAAGAAAGCTAAGCCACCTACTTTTGATGGATATTTAAAGAAACCGGAAGATTTACAGGTATGGTTACTTGGAATGAAGAAGTTATTTGAGATACATGATTAGAGAGAGAATATGACAGCCAAAATAGTTGTGTTTAGCCTCAAAGTGAAAGAAGACATATGGTCGGAAGATGTGAAGTGGGTTAGAGAAATCGGGACAAAAAAATTGAGTTTTCATGAATTCAAGAGCCTTTTCAGGAAGAAATACTTGTCAAAGAGGTACTATGACAACAAATCCAAGGAATTCTATGAGCTAAATATGGGATAAATGATAGATGAGGAGTATAGAAACAAGTTCTTGGAGTTGTTGAGGTACGTATCATATATTGAGGATGAGAAAGCCAAAGTTCAGAGATTTGTTAGTTAATTACCATTAACATTGAAAGATTGGATTGAGTATGATGAACCTCAGTCACTTGAAGACATATTTTGGAAGTTGTAACATTGTTATGATCAATCAAAGTGAAAGAAAAAACTCAACGAAGATGGAAAGGGAAAGAGACCAAAAATAACAAAGCCCCAGGATGCAGGTGAGAAATAAATTTTTTCACATTACCAAATGTTTAACGGACCTCATCCCTGAGAAAAGTAAAATAAACGTGATCATAACAGACAATTACAGTGTTGGACATTCAGTAGGAAGAATATCAAGAGGGATTGTCTACATAATCATAATGGCAAGCCTCATACCTATAGTGCATAGGAACCAAAGACAGTTGAGCATGTTGGGCAGAGAATTCCATGAATTTATGCACATTGGATAATAGGCAGGTGGATCACTAGGCATCTATTATTGATATGGATGGAATATTCATGATCAAGTTGTTTCAATTTTGATTGACCCTGGATATAATTATAGTTATGTTAATCCTAACCTGGTGGATAAGTGTGCTTTGAATAAATAAGTGCATGTATATTATTGGTTAGTATAGTTGACTACAGGTACAAAGAAAAGAGCTCATCATTGGGTAATATTGTGCATTTTAGTTAAATGATATGCCTACATCAACACATTTGAATTTACTTCCTTTGGGATCATACAATATGCTATTAGGTATAGATTGGTTGTATCTTCATAGCACTAAGGTGGATTTCTATGAGAGGGCTATTGAATGTTTGGATGATAGTGAGGAACATAAAATCAGGTAGGGTGAGAAGAAGGATACATCAGTCATAATGGTTAGAACTATGTACAAAAAGCATAGTCGCAGAAAATGGTGTGTGTTATTTGCAGTATGAATTTCTAGTGATAAAGGTAAGGATGTTGAGGATGCATACATATTGACAAGGTACCCATCTTTACAACTATTTCAAGATGTATTTCCTGTAGAGATTTTATAGTTTTCGACTCATAGGGAAGTGGAATTTTGCATTGAGTTGATACCATGGGCAACATTGACATCAAAGGAACCGTACACGATGAGCACACCAGAGTGAATAGACTTGAAGTTACAGTTAGGGGAAATTATTGACAAGGGATACATCAAGCCAAGTGTATCACCTTGGGGTGCACCAATGTTACTTTTAAATAATAGGGATGGTACTCTCAGGTTGTGCATTGACTACATGATAACCATCAATAACATATATTCGTTGTCGAGGATTAATGACTTGTTTGATTAGTTTAAGGGAGCAACAATGTTCTCAAAGGTTGACTTGAGATCCAGATGCCATCAATTACACATGAAAGAGGCGGACATTTACAAGACTGCTCTTCGTACTAGGTACAAACATTATGAGTTTGTTGTAACTCCATTTGGTGTAACTAATGATCCAACTAATTTTTGGTGTTTGATGAATAGTGCGTTTCATCCGTATTTGGACAAGTTTATTATTGTGTTCATTAATGATATATTGATATATTCTAAGAATGGGGAAGAGTATGCAAACACTTAGCAACAATGTTGAGATTGTTAAGAGATTATCAATTGTATGCCAAAATTAGCAAGTGCAATTTCTCTTAGAGATAGGAACATTACTTGGGACATGTTGCCTCCAAGAAAGTCATAGCAGTGGATCCAGAAAAGGTAAGAGCTATCATGGAATGGGCATCTCCTAGGAATGTGGATTATGTAAGGTACATTATGGTGTTAGCAGGTTACCATAGGAGGTTCATTAGGATGAAAACGAGGAATGGAAAGAGGAATCTGCAACATGTTTTGACAAGTTGTTGACAAATGAGCCAATTCTAAAGATTGCAGATCCAGATAGAGAGTTTGTTGTATGCTCAGATGCTTGCAAGAGAGGACTTGGTAGAGTCATGATGTAGGAAGGATAGTTACTATGCTATGAATCAAGAAAACTGAATGAGCATGAGAAGAACTATGTGACACACAATCTTGAGATGGTGATGATCATCCATGCAATCAATATGTGGAGGCACTATCTTCTTCGTAGGAGGTTCATATTGATGAGAGATCAGAATGGATTAAGATACATGTTTGACCTACAAATTTGAATGCCAAGCAAGCTAGATGATTGGCCATGATTAGTAAGTTTGATTTCAAGATAAGGTACATTAAAGGTAAAGAGAACAGGGTTGCAGATGATCTTAGTAGAAGAGTGCAGGTGGATCATATGGAAGCCATGATTTCTTATGAGATAGACCTACAAGATCGAATCATACAGGAAGGACAATATGATGATTCGTATAAGGAGCTTGGGCAAAAGTTATAAAAAGATACAAGTGATCAATATGTGGACTATCATCTTAGATCATATGGTTTGGTGATATTTAGGGAGAAGATATATGTGTCAGACAACAGTTAGCTGAAGAAGCTTATCCTAAGATAATTTCATGCTAAACGGTATTCATGTCATCTAGGATATTAGAAGACATTGATGGTGGTGAAGAAGTTTTACTATTGGCCGAATCTGAAGAAGGAGGTGGTAGAGTTTGTAGCTAGATGTTTGGATTGTCAACAGGTAAAAGTAATGTGTAAGCATACAAGTGGTTTACTACAACCAATTCCACTTCCATAGTGGAAATGGGAGGTCATTTCTAAGGATTTAATCAGAGCTTTTGCAAGGAAATTCAGACATGTTTCCATCATGTTGGCAGTGGATAAGTTGAAAAGGGTAGGACACTTCATTCCATTGAAATATACTTATTCATATAATAATGCAGAATAGGTCTTTATCAGAGATGTAGTGAGGTTGAATAGTGTTCCAAGGAAGATTGCATTAAACATGGATACCAATTTCACTTCCATATTCTAGAAAGAGTTGTTTGCAATTTTGGTTATAGAGTTGGCCTTTAGCAGAAATTATCATCCACGTAAAGATTGAAATTCATAGGGGGTCAACATAATACTTGAGGACATGTTGAGGATATATGTGACGCATCAACAATACAAGTGGGAAGAGTATCTTCCACTAGTTAAGTTTGGATACAATAATGGTTATCAAGAGTCATTGGGGATGAGCCTGTTTGAGGAACTCTATGGGTGGAGTTTTAATACTCCAATTAGTTGGAGTGCTTCGGTGAATAAGGTATTGATAGGACCATACATGTCGGCAGAGATGGAATAGGAGATGCAAGTAATAAAAAAGAATCTAAAGGAAGCACAAGACATGTAAAAAAATTATGCAAATCAGCACATGTTGTTTAACAAGTTTCAGGTTAGGGAACATGTGTAGTTGTGCATCAAGCCTGAGAAGAACTCCTCGAGGATTAGGTCATGTGCGAAGCTCACACCTAAAAATTGTGGACCTTTAGATATCCTTGAGATGATTGGCCTAGTAGTTTGTCCACTTGCGCTACCTCTGGCAAACAGTGAAATTCCATGATGGTTTCCACGTTTCAGGGCTTAAAATATATGTAAAGGATGTTATTAATATTACTGGTTGGTGTGTATTGTAGGTGTAGCATGAAGGATAATTACAACCAGAACCTCAATGCATTTTATAGAGAAATATGCTCATGCTCCGGAGACGAGTAATCAAGTAGGTAAAAGTGATGCAGAAGCAGTTTGGGACCGATGAAGGTACATGGGAGACGACTTATCACATGCATGCTATGTATCCTTCCTTATCTTCTTATTGAAGAAAATCATTTTTTATATATGTATATATGTATGTGGATGTAAATACCACCATGATTTGTGTTATAAATCTCAAATATGTGGTATGGGTGTCATGTTGTTATGTTTGTCATGTTTTCTTTCCTTTTAGTAGGTTGATTATTCTAAATACTGCATCAAGCTAAGTTATCGAGATCCATGGGTAGTATGTTTTTCTTTTTAGTGGTCTTGCTAGTTGTAAGTATCATTGAAAATCAAGGATGATGTTCCCCTAAGGGGGAGGGGTTTGTAACACCCTCAGGTTAAAAATCCATGTGATAATGTTAGTTAAGGAAAAATAATACTAAGGTCATGGGACACATATTATAAGATTAATGTTAGGAAAAACATCCTAGTGTGGGTGTTCATTTGGTTTATTATGGCTAGGGGGAAATTGGAAAAGGAAATGGGAAAAGATTTGAAAAGGAAAGAGGCATTTATTAGCATTTTATTTACAAAAATAATGTAAATTGGAAGAAAAGGAAGGTGAAAGGTCATAGGTGTCGTGAGGGCAAAATTCAGGCCTCATTGATATAAAGGCTTATGAGGATCATTTCACAACTTTTTGTCAGTTTAGTTTTGGAGCTCTCACTCTACTCTCTCTCTCTCTCTCTCTTTAATACTCTTGCACAATTAGAGTATTCTTGGAGAACTCTAGCATTAGAGGAAGGAAGGCAAAGGAAGGACAAGAAAGAAAGGAAAGTAGAGATCAAGCAGGGAAGAGCGGGGTCAAGTGGCTACATTGGGATTACTTACAGGTGTCGAGTTACATGTATGATTTACTTTCTAGTTTTGGGATGCATGGCACATACATGTGTGTTTTTAGTTCCCTTGCTATCATTGGCATGGATTTTTTTAGGTGTGACAGTGGTTTTTAGCCTTGCCTTGCCATTTCCACCTACACATGGTGTGATGGGGTTTCTCTTACCTAGTTGAGCTATACTGTTTGATGGTTTTGAAATTGAGTAGGGTGGTCTCAGGAGGAAACACAAGGCCTAGGAATCCTTGGACCAATGAATTTGGGATTGTGGTAAAGTCTAGTTGCGTATACCTTTGTTGGTCGTAGGATTACTTAACCAGTGAATGACAAGATATACATTAAATCCTAGAGGGTGGAGAGGCATTTTTTTTTTCACATTTAAGTGGAGAGATCCAGAGACATCCATGCTTGTATAGGCCTAGTTATCCTTGGACCTATATGTGGTAGGATTGTGATAAATCCTAGTAGTGTATGTTTATTGCTTGGGCCTAGGATTCCCTTGGTGGGATTGCTATAAATATGGGTTGCATAGATGAGGGCTTGGGCCTGAGAATCACTTGGTGGATTGCGGTAAAGCCTGAGGAAGCCCTGGTTGTTTCTCTTTAAGTCCCACATTCATGCTTCGAATATGGAATGGTGGTGATTGGTTGAAAGAAATATTTGGCTTAGCCCAATATATGGTTAGGTTTTACGTGGATGTCATTGACTTGGTTGGATTTTTCTTATGTTAAAAAAAATTATTTTTCCCATCTATTTGATGTGTAAATGTACTTCTTAATATATGGTTTTAGTGGTTATTCTATAATTGTTAGTCTACTAGGTATATGTTGTTTATAAGCATGGTTTATGATAGATTTGAGTTATGGATCTCATCATGTTTTGATTAGTAAATGGAAATTTAATGAATGAATGGACTAATAGATGACATTGTAGCTATAATGAGAAGGCACATTAGTGGAAATTTCAGCCTAAAAGTCCCTATGAAATTTTCAAGCACAGAATATATTAACCAATAAAAATCCTTTAACCTTAAAAATAGGTATATGTAAATATTTTGGATGGAAAAGTAAAAAAACTACCTTTTTTAATTGTATTTTTGGCTTATCTCCTTATGGTTGACTGATATTTTAGGTGTAGACACTCGTTGGATGCATAATTAAATTCCATATCCAACGAGTACCCATTATGCATACTTTTAATGTGTTTAACATGTCTGTTTAATGTATCTTCAAATTTTATCAACATGGGTCTTCCCAAAAGTATGCATAAGGCATACTCGTTGGATGTGAAATTTAATTCCACATCCAATCAACGTTTAAACTTATAATTTGAGTAAACCTATAAGGAGATAAGCCAAAAATACAATGAAAAAAATAGTTTTATTGTTTTCCCTAAAAACTTCATAACCATTATTTTATTATTTTTCCTTAGGAGGCCACTTTTAGGCTAAACTTTTTGCTAATTTCATACCTTCTTGATGAATCTCAAATAAGTATGAGGTTGCTATGTTCAAATCAGTTGTTATGACCTATAGATTACATGTTTATGATGTGTTTGGCGGAATGTCTATCATGGATAGGCCTTGTTAGGTGAGGTCATTATTCAAGTTTTGCATTAGAGGCCTTTTCATCTTGTTATTTATCATTTCTAAGAGTTTCATCAACTTCTGGGTAGAGGCCTTAGTCTTAGCCCTAAAAAGGTGGCTCAGAATCTATGGTCACTCGCATAGAATTATCTGGAAAAGGTTACAATCACATGGATTCCTTGTTATGGGAGTGACTGGAGGGTCTCATTCAAATGGATGGCTTATCATGGGTGTGATTGGGTATATAGCTTAGTAAAAAAGTAGGTTAACTGAAGGGTTTGGCACATAGAGTGGTTAGTTAGCCCCTGGGGGTCCTATAACTTCTAAGGAAGGTTAGTTCAAAAGGTTTTGGTTTATATATTCCACTTTCTTAAGGTGATCTAGGAGGTGGAATCATATCATAGTAACTCTTCATGACATGTTTACCCTGATGGACTAGTTAACTTGGGTAAACATGGGAGGACATTGTAACAATTTCGTATGAATCACTACTGGCCATAAATTTCTACAATGTTCTAGCAAATCCCTTTAAAGCACACACCATTTTTCTATTTCTAATCAAGCATGAAGATGTGTGGCTTGTGTAACTATCAAGCCACCCTTTGAATATTGTTGGTTGTCCTATATGTAAGATTATTATTATATAGTTTTTCTACGATGTGAGGGACCATTACATTCATGCCTTCTTAGAGTCTATTTCCTGTCACTTTCAAAAATTGCTAGATAACATTGTGTTGGTGTTCACAAGAGAATTTATTGGATGACACGATGAACTATTGAATCTTTCCCTCTATCGCACTCTAATTGCATGATATTCCACACTTGTTCCACTCATCACTACCATGCACATGCACACCTCTACTCATACTCCAATTTTATCAGACAACCTTTGACTACCTTAAATAAATATTTCACAGTAGGAACAAAATCCTACACACACCAACCCTCCAATCCAACAAAAAAAAAAAAATTCCTTACATGGGACTTCCTAAGTGAAAGACTATTGATGCAGGCAGATCTGAATACAATAAAAACTAAACTAACAAAATAGCAATAACGAGGGTTCATTTTTAGTTTTGTTGGGTAGTCACGATGGCGTAGTTTAGCTTGGGGTTTGTTAGAACTTCCATGGATCACTCTATAGAAAATAAGCTTGGGTCTAATAAGGCCTACAGTATGGAAAAATCATGTTTTTTCAGAGGTGACGTATTTGAGCTGTGTCTGCTTCCATATTTGGATCTAAGAATTTTACCCCATTTATACTCTTTTTTCCCCTCCTTTTGGTGCAGAAATAATCACCCCTTACCCTTATTGCAATATCTCCATTTGACCAACTTATATCGCCCCCTACCCTTATGAAAATTTTCGATGTGTCCAAGTTGTTAGAGCCCATTTCAAGGGATTCTAACAAACATCTATGAGAAAAAAAACCTAGAGGCTCAAATCCATTATTGGTAACAGAAATATAATGCATATTTAGAGGCATATTGACATAAAATAACTAACACTACTCTCTGAGAAGAGAACCCACCCTGCTAAAATTTTGCTTGAAAACAAATGAAAACCCAAGAAAAGGTTTTAATCTTATGCTCTCATGAAAAACAAATAGAAAAACCCAGAGATTTTTGAAAGACCACAAAACCATCAATACTCTTGGAGTGAGGGGTGTGCAATAGATGGATATTGGAGGCTTTCTCTCACTGTGCTTGCGGACTGTCCTCTTCGATCATGTGTCCTCTCACACTTCACTCACAAGGGATAAGATTCAGTACATCGACGCAACATATGTAATGTTCTTAGTTTCATATCCATTTATCGGCAATGTATGAAGAGCGTTGGCAGTAGAAATGACTTCATCATGTCAACTAAAATCCCTTGATATACATGGCATTCAGTCTTGAAGCAATTCAAAATAAAACAACATGACAAAACTTGCATAACATAACAAAAAATTATAAGAAGCATGACTAGAACTTCTTACATATTCAATATGGTCACTACTCAAACACCATTCATATACACAAGAAAATAATCATAACTCTGTTGTTGTGTTCACCTAGCTATAATTATCAATATTTCATTAATTGAAACTAAAACCAATCCTGATTTTGAAATAGGAGGATAAAAAGTGGATTGATCCCTGCGATCTCCTGTTAAAAGTCAAAAGCATAAAATCCATCAATTTCACTTAAAGACTCTGAAAATACCAAGATCCTTACTCTACAATTAAGGATGAAGATCCTCTTGTGGGACCTTGGTACACCTTTATTCATCCTTGAGAAGAGTCTTCAAGAATTCAATGGTCCTTTAATGAAACTCGTAAGTGACAAAAATCTAGGTTCAACCATTAACTAGATTTTTCAGAGTTTTATAGAGGGCAGGTATCGATTTAACATCATAGAAAATATCATACATCAAATCAAAGTCCACTACTAGTGAAAGAGGCGAGCAATCATCCCCCCATATCAAGGCCTTTACTATGGCACATTTCTATAGGCCATTACCATCTAGGTCCCTCTATAGGACATGAAAGAGCTTAGTGATCAAGGTCATGGTAGTGAGGTCTAGAATATCGATCCCATTACCCATACCTATGGCTCCCTTGTGAAGGAGTTAGGTAGCCATAAGGGCATGAGTATTCATTGAGCCAAAACCAGAGAGAATTCCCACATGCAACGACCCATTAAGGACCTCATTATGCCTATCATACCAAAGCTAGTAGTAGTTCTCAATGGAGTTTGAGGTTGGTGCCTGCAAAATTAGTAATTGAAACGTGCAACACATACGACTGTAAATAACTTCCAATGCAGCATTATCCACCAACTATGATGATCCAATGACGATGATGTATTTTAATCATCTAATAGATAGAATCGATGGCAAAAAACTATACATAGTAGCATTGGATGGGATTTCTTCCCAAAGGGATGCCTTATTGCGTAATAAACTTTATATGAGCTAAATTTTTATTTAAATAAAAATAATAAAGTTTGCAGCCCTACCAAAATCAAAATTATTGTATGTTATATAAATAATTTCATGTGGAAAAATTATATGAAAATATAAAGATATTCCTAGATCATAACACAAAACATAATGGTTTCAAACATTACTTTAAAAAAGTGTTGCATAGCAACATAGTCCCTACAACTTAAGTGGATGTTATCTTTTTAGAGAAATTGAAAATTAATATCTCAAGTAAAAAAGTTAATTTCTTACTAAGGCCACTTAAGTGGATGTTATGTTTTTATAAAAATTGTAAATTTATATATGAAATGGAGAAGTTAATTACTTACTAAGGAATAAGGACTTGCGTAAATTTTTGGTGGGTAGTAACCACTACTAAGCTTTCACATTTACAATTTTTCTCCTACAAGTTAAAGCCTTGAAGAAAATGTAAATAATTGTAGGGTGTAACTCCATGTAGCTAAATACCCTATTAACCATTAGTTACAGGCCACCATAATTTACTTATGTATTCTCACAAAAAATGAATAAGAACTCAGCTGTCAATTAGCTTTTCCACTTAATTTTTTCTAAAAATATAACATCCACTTAAGTGGGAGAGATTATACTACCCTGCAACACTTGTTTTAGTATAGAAGATATTGTAATATAATTGTTATAGATATAAGACAAATCATTTTGAATAAAAAAAAATAGAATAACAAAGAGCACTAACATTTAGAGGTTCCCCTAATCCTAATAATATCTTCAAAAAATATTATTACATTATAAACTATAATTATAATAACATTAATAAAATACTTATTTATATTTTAAGATAAATTGGTGCAAACTCCTACATACTTTAATGATGATAATATAGAAATAATAAAATATTTTGTCATATAAAATAATTATAGAGTTTAGTTGAAATACACTTTAGAAAATTCTAAAATTGTTTTAAATTATGTTTGTGTTCTCCTCTATAAAAAGTTACAAAAAGTTGAATTTATCTAGATTGGAAATTTTAGGTATATGTCAAAATTCTACTCACAACTTAGCTAGGTCAAACAAAATCCTCTTGTCTCTTGTATTATGGGATATTCCCAAAAACTACAACAAAAATGAAGATGCTCACTATAGAGGCATCTTGACCCAAAAATTATTCTATTTACTTTATAGCCAAGTCAAAATTAATCTAGCAACTCCGATTAACTAGATACATAATTATATATGTAATTTTTTATTATATCTTTTTAGGATTCTAATATAATTCCTAAAAGCATAGAAGAAATCATTTTGTATCAAATAAGATATAATAAAAAAATAAAATGTAAGAATAATGATCCCTAGCTTTTAGAGGTGTCCCTAATCCTTATAATAACTTCAATAACGAAATTAGAGGTGTCACTAATCCTTATAATAACTTCAATAAGGAATTTTTTTTTTTTTTAAATAGAGTTCATTTTTATAAGGATTTTTTTTTTTTAAATAGAGTTCATTTGACTAGGTTACACTGTGAACATTTACATAGGAAGGGAAACCAATATATGTCCCAAACTCTATGCGCAACTACGTTAAACTCAAGAATATAGTAACAATCCAAACTCTACTTATCTGCAGCTATGTTAAGCTCAAGAATATAGTAGCAATCTCACTAACCTAATTCCATGTTTCATTGATGATAAATAGAAAATAAATCATTACATTACAATGATAGTAATAAAATAAAATAATGTTATGCATTTTAAAATAAATTAATGCATACACTTGGATGTTTTGAAGATAAACATGTGAAAGTAATAAAGGATTTTGTCGAGTGAATTATAAAATAGAGTTGAAATACACTTAAAGAAAATCCTGATATTGCTTAGATAATCCATTTGAACAAAGTCGTAATATTGCATCACATTTATATTTGCATATCACCCCATTGGGTTAAATGTTTGTTTATACGTTGCGTCCTGGATTATGTATAATACCATTGGCTTAAATTCTTGTTGAATGTTGTGTGGCATACGAGACCATTCATTTCTCGCTGACCTGAAAGTAGACATGTATGAAAGTTGTGTCTTGGCTCGCATATGAGCCCATTGGGTTGATCGAAGATATGTATTTCCAATTTAGTTTAAGGTTTTAATATTTTATCCTTGATGATATTAAATAAGTTTGAAATAAATAATATAACTTTGTTGAAAGAAGATATGTATGTCCAATTTAGTTTAAGGTTTTAAGATTTTATTCTTGATGATATTAAATAAGTTTGAAATAAACAATATAATTTGGTTCAAAGAAGTTATGTATGTCTAATTTAGTTCAAGGTTTCAAGGTTTAATTTTTAGAAATATTAATTTCATTTGAAATAAACAATATAATTTTGCTAGTCAAAGGATTTTTATTTTAACTTCACGGGGTGAGCCCACTTTGAATTTTTCACAAATGGACAAGATTTGATACTCCTTTGAATATGCTTCGTTTGAGAGAAATCGATGGACGTGTGTTCTCCTTTTATGCATTACGATCCATGATAAACATTTTTTAATTTAAATGTCCATCGAAAATTGAAGAGTTGTCATGTGTTAACATGCGCAGGACCACTGTGTGCTTGTATTTGAAGACCACCATGGAAGAGTCATGTTGTGATACATAAAGAATGCATGCACAGTATGATATGAGCATGCTAGCATCCAGTGCTCACCAAGTAAAACAATTTGGAGTAGAAACTACAGTCATGGGGCGCATAACAAACCTACAATCAAGAAAAGATAAGATTAGCAATCAACTACCTAACTAGAAATGCATCCAAGGAAGAATAAAGAATTATGTGGATTATTACCTAGAAACACTGGAGCCGAACAATTTTCCATATGTGCCCTACAACAAACCCAAGAGAGAAAACTTAACATTCGTCCATGAAGGCAAATGAGATAGATTATTAACGCTTTTATTATATAGACAAAAGAAAAGCAATTATATTTGAGGTAGTATATTACCTTTCTGTGATGTCGACCTGGTGCTAAGGTAGAAGGTATCTACTAAATCCCAAGTAAAGACTCCTAGCTTAGTTAGCTCTTGTGTAGCAAGGAGTTAGACTGCATAATAAGTAACCCTTGAAAGAAGAATATATCTTCGCAAGAACAAAGAAAAAAGGGCTAAAAAGTAAACATTACAATACTTATAGAGTTGTGATACAATCTTTACATCCAGTGAAGAAAAACCATGGTCATAATTCCATGAGATAAAATCCCTACTTACAGAGCAAAACCCCGATGGAACTGGAGTACAAATGGACAATGCTAGCGTGCTCGTGGAGCAAGAAGCTCCCTTCGTAACTCCTCATTTCTGCATAGTTGTCTGATATAACCCTAGTGTTTACACCATTGAATCATCTAACACATGGAACAGGGAATGTGCCTTGGTCAAATCACATGACTAAAGGATAGTTGGTTGTTGAGAGACTTCCACAAGATCTTATGCAATATTAATTTGGATTTTCATTGATTTAACATTGATTAAAATTGTTAAACACACGATGTTGTAAACCAAACTCAAACATATATTAATTTATCTCAATCAATGATGTACAATGTGTACATATTAATACATATAGGAAAGGGTTGAATCCGTTTCTAGGACTTCTTAGACTCCAATAACTACTCAAACTAACCCAGTCTTTAACCCCAATGATTAGCTATCTAACATTCCCCTCTTAATCTGAAGGGATGTACCAAAGTCCATGAATGCGAGCTCATAATGAAAAAATGCATCTCAGCCAAAAGTTGAATGTCTCTTAGAATTAGTTTTTAAGGATAATCACAAACCGAAGATGGTGTTTTTTAAGAGAAAACCTAAAATGATACCCACATCTAGAACCTTCATAGCATTTCTTAGATAAATTAAAACAACATGCCAAAAACATGCAATCATGCTCATTCTCATAGAGAATAAATTTAAAAACTATCTCCACAAATCTAAATCTGAAATCAAACTATAAATTGTAGCAACACAATTTTGATCCTTATCTCAATCTCACTTAACAAATATTTGAACCTCTAGAAAACCGCCAACAATTACCCCTTGTCTGATACACGTTGAGAAGTATTATTTATCACTCCATGGATAGTCAACACTCTCGAGTGTATCTTGTGATATAACCTGTAAATATTCTTGGCTATTTTCGACCAATCAAAAGAAGTAATCCATCTGAAACTTAGTTGATCTCTTATAATACTCTTCTTTCTGTAACATATATTTGAATGGTGATTTCACTTTCCACAATTTTCACATGGGTGAATATCAAAACATTCATCTTTCACATGTTCAACTCTATTACATTGTTGGTATTGATCAACTTGTTCTGGAAAGACATAATCAAGAAATCAAGCACTTCAAAATTATATAAGTTTAGAAAAAGTAGGCATGTTAAAAGATACATCTAGGACATCCCTGTTGTAACCCAAACCAATTATGTGTTTTTTATGCATAATGTCTTCCCACGGTCTTATAAAAGTTTGGGACATGCTTCTCATAAGAAATTTCAGCTGCATCCAAATTTTCTGTTGAATTAGTATGATCTATCCTTGACTCTAGATTAGAATCAAGCTTAAACAAAGTGTTTTTCTAAATGAAGACCAGTTTAGAATCACAATTTTTCCTCTGAAGTTTGTCTTAGTGTAAATATGATTTCAGCTCCAAGAATTCTATTTTTCTTTGAGCATTTTGCAAACATGTTTGGATGTCAAAGAGAATGTCCTTTCTAACTTCGAAATCATTATGAATAGTAGATATCATTAAATTTATTAATAACTATATCAAATCATTTAGTGTGGAATTTTGTTTGCACTCCAATTTGAAAAGGGTGTTGGCTACCACTGATAATGCACCCAAGTACAAAAAAAATTACAATGATTAAATCAGGTGTTGGGTTCAAATGATCATGCACCCATTTTACAACATTGATGATACACTTTTACTTAAACTTTGAAACCACCACAAATTTAACTTTGAATCTTCAGTTCAAACTTTGACTCTTTTTTAAAACAACTTTAACAAATTTATTTGTAAAAAACATAAAAAAAATATTCCAAAGGATTTGAACTTGTAACCTTGTTATCTTCAACATAACCAAATCAACGCTCCTTTTCCTTTCTTGATTTTATATTTTGTAAATTCTATAATTAAAATCAATGCGCAATAAAAATTAAAACCTATGGCAAATCCCTATGCAGGGCAACATGACCTTCAATAGGAAAATAGTAAATTCTAAGAGGGGCAACTCTTGCTCATATAAAATTTGTAGGATGAAGTATTACCCATCGTGCAACACATGATGCCTCAACCAGTTCTCAAATATTCAACATAAGATGACATGCATTCTCATGGCGAGCTTTAAAATGATTCAAGCTTCATAATCTTAGGAAAGCGGAAAAAATAAATTCCAAGCTCCTTTCTTTGCAAAATGAGGAGGAAAATAGTAAATTTTAAGAGGGGCAACTCTCTCTCATCTAAAATATTTAGGATGAAGTATTATCTAGTGTGCAAGACATGATTCCTCAACCGGTTCTCAAATATTAAACAGAAGATGAGATGCATTCTCACAACGAGCTTTAAAATGATTCAAGCTTCATAATCTTAAGAAGGCAGAAAGATAAATTTCAGGCTCCTTTTTTGGCAAAATGAGGAATTCAACATGAACCAAAATATTAATCTAATGTAGCCTATACCCCAACCAGCCATAACCAACCATATTTTGGACATGAGAAAAATTCAATACAATCATCTGATATCTCAGGTTGTCTTCCGCTACATTGGAAAAATTGATCACAGAACGCACCAATGACTCGCATTACAGAGTCCCTTCAAAAGATGGACTCCTTTGCATGCCAAAAATCGAATTTTTACAAACTGATGTTGATATTTAATACAATGCTAATAATTTCTTAGTATTATGGCTTCCATAAACTAAATAATGATAAAAACTTCTGATTCATAAGTATAGGCTATAAAAATAATAAATCTGCCCCCATAAATACAACATTGTCTCATCAAAGCACATTGTGACATCTATGTAAAGTCTGAAATTTCACAATATTTCCCAAATACCTTCTCCATCAATTAATCAGAACTCAATCAGCATAGCCATGCAATCCAATATTGAAGGGTGGTGAGAACTATGGAGTCCAAAAGAGAAATTAAAGACGAAATAGATAGGAAATTAACACAACAGAGACAAATTTATGATCTCAAGCAACACAAATAATGTGTCAGGGTACAACTATATTGATCTCAACAAAATTCAAAACACGTCTATGAAAATGCATTCACAAATATGATTGCAGATGTCTAACACTCATGATTATCATTCGATTCTACCTTTATGATTATGGTCACTATGTAAGAAAATGTACATGAAAAAATGTAGCAAAAATGCCTCCTCAATGCACAATATCGGAATAAAATCCCTTTATAAACTGCTGGTAGTTAACCTAGTATCAACAACTTCACTAGCTTCATGCTCATGTCATCCCTTCAATCTGAAATCCCCATAGTTATGATAAGAAAAAAATGCCTTTAGGCCCAAATAGTTTCTCCCTCACTAATACATCTCCTTGCGTCTGTGAGCAACATTTTTTGCATCGGTGAACCACACTTCATTCTCTAGCCACACACCACTTCACAATATAGATTGTGTTGGTTAGTGCCAATCATGCACACAAGAGTATTCTCATCTCTCATTCACTAATTCTTCATTTGCATTCCCAGCTCCTCATCAAAATAAACACATAACTGATTTTTAATTTTTTTTTTAGTTGTAGTTGGTGAATTAACATGTCAATCTATCCACACACATAACTTTCCTCTATATTCTCTGTTCACGGAAGACAAACAATAGGTTGTAAAATCAAACTCATATGTTGTTTCATGTGATGCATCATAAATTTTCTCTATATCGAAGATTGTAAAAGAAAACATCTTGGAAACCAGCCTGGTAGAAAAATGGTGGAATGAGGATTGAAACTCAATTTTTCTCTTGATATGGTATCTCATCATGCCTCATCTACAAGAGACATCAAAGCTAAATCACCATCAGTCTTCATTAAACCCACTTGGGGTGTTGCTAAAATAAATTTCGATGGGGCTTCTAAAGGTAACCTAATCTCGACATGTTTTGATGGAGTTATTCATAATTCCTTGAGATCCCCAATGGGAATCTATGCAGCTTATTGTGGAGTCACAACTAATAAAGTTACAAAGATAATTGGCCTTGGAAAATGCCTCCTCACTCAAAGGCAAGGATGTTCAAAGATTCAAATTTCAGGATATTTGAATATTGTCACCCGTATGGTGCAAAAAATAGTAGATGGCTCTCCCCCATCTAATCTCACGTGTATTTGGATATTGGAGTCACAAGTAGGGCAGATAAAGGCTCTAACGTATATGTTCTCGTATGTTATAACAACTCATTCCATAAGAACTAGCAACAAGGTGATTGACTGGTTTGCGAATTAGGGTACAACAATAAGAAATTAGGACACAGCCAAGATTTGGTACTTAGCTTTGAGCTCAACTCACTTAGACCCAGGTGAAATGGTTTCTCGCTTCTGGCTAATTGAAGAATACAAATCTTCCCCCGATGGGGATGAATGCACGTCGAACCAATTGGCCTCATGATTTTCCCCTCAAGGAACATGACATTAATGCTCCTTATCATTAAGGGAATAATTGGATGTGACAATAGGCCTCTAAACTCTCTAGAAGAGGTGATTGAAGTTCTAATGGTTCTTAGGCATTGTTGGAAGGTTGATGAAAATCGAGTGACGAGAAGTGGGTGTAGGATGGTGAGATTTAATGGGGGTGGTGATGTGTGCTTGCCCTAGAAGCCGAACAGTTGGAAAAGTGCAACAACAAACATTTATGCAATAATTCCTTTTCAAGATGATTCTTAGGAATTCATATGGGACCTCGAAGTGCATTTGATTTTCTTCTTATACTTCCTTCACGATTTTGGATTTGGGAGTAGAAGCACTAATTCCTACAAGTGGTACAAAACCCCCTTCAAACTAGCATTCAATGGCTTACATGTAAGTCTTTCTATTGAGTTCCTGTCTTCAGATGAGGTTTTCACTTTGGTGGTGTTAAGTTTATAATTATAGGTGATTAATTTTTTGGGCTCGCAAAATTGTGTGCACGGGTCGTCTGCTTTTAGGGTGTATGTTTCTATTCTATTTTTCCGCGGTCTTTAAAGTCTTCAGCCTTGACCTCCCTTCAACTTGGCCATAAGTGTATGTTTACCTGGATCTATGAACTTTTTACTAAGTTTCTATCTCTTGCATGTAAAGGTTTTGTGGGTGGGGCGGTCAATTAATTCTCAATTTGTAGTCTTCTCTACTAGAGGTGAAAGCTAACAAGGTATGGGAAAACTTGTAGCAACCCTTGACTTTTGTGGGCTTTACCTTGCCGTAGAGTTTCTATTATCTCCACCTCATTTGGTCTGTGCATCTCTTCTTTGGGTTCTTGTAGGAAGTGTCTATGTGGAAGTCGTTACCCTTTTTGAGTATTAGGTTTGGAAAATTTGTGTGAATACAAGTATGCCTCAACATAGAGGTTGAAATCACAAAGCTGGTGGTCAATAAGGGCAGACAATGAATTGTGATAACAACCACAATTCATCAACTGCAGACTTTACAAGTGCGGTGCATGAGGGGGCGGTAGCTCATGACCAAGGCCTCTCCACGGGACGTGTTGATTCGTCAACGACCCTAGAATCAATATTGAGCAGTCATGAGGAATCTAGGCCAACCTAGGTATCCTTAGGGAGCATAGATATGAGGATAGGAATGAGATAGTGGCATATATGAATGACATCCAATGCAGCTAGATTGAAATTCTGGAGGATCTAGATAACATTCACCGAGCTAGTATTGTACCAATGATCACCTATGTGATTTGGAGTCTAAATTCGAGCACATTTGTTTCCACATGTAAGGGAGATCCAACCCATTTGCAACACCTCCTTTGCACCATCCTCAACCACCTCTGTGGTACAATGCTCATAGGTCATTTTTCCCTTTTGTCTCTTATTTGGAATGTGTGGCTAATTAGATTGTCAAAAATAAAGGTGTGATGGGAACATATTATGCATTCTCTCACTCTCCTAGCTAATATATCTGGTTAGAGTGAAGTCAGGGGAGCCATTATGACACATTTTGTAATATGTATTTTTGTGAGAATATAATAGAGTTGGTTTGAGTGACAATTTTTGTTTATTAAACCTAAAAAATATTTTATTACTCTATGTCTTTGCTTACATGCTTCTTGAAACTTATGTCAAAAAAAGAGAGGAAGAAAGATGTCAACTTTAGTTAAAGGTAACTCACGCTTAATATACATTCAAGATAAATTTCTTATATGTATATTGAAAATAAATTTCATAAATTGTATCTTTGAGTAGATTGAGTTGTGATATTTTACTTTGTCATAATTTTGTCTATAAACGTTGTTATTTTTGGAAGAAGGTTTCTAGAATTTTAATTTAATAACCAATAATTATTAGGTGGATGGTAGAGATTTAACCTCTGAAATATTCTTAGTATTGTTTACAAATAAAATGTTAAAATCTATCTACGAAGTAGATATGCCCTTTTTCCTCTTTTAATAAAATTGATTAATTTTTTTTTTCCACGTGATAATTGATCAATTATAGCATTGACACATGATATTGTAACAATGACTATTTACAAATTGAAAATCTCCGTGATAAAATAATTAAATCTCCATAATAAAAAATCTTGTTACATCTATTTTCATATACACACAATACCTCTTTTATAATTAATAATAATAATTTAAAATAACATGTATTAAATAATTTCTTTATAGTTAATTATTTTAATTTACATAAATTTGATTAAATTAAAAAAATTAAATTATAAAGACATTTATATTTAACACATTAATACGATATTCATTTCATATTATTTATCACTATATATTAATAATATATTTTTTCTACTTAAAAAGTTAATCTCACACATTAACCTCATATTAATTATACACAACAACATATGAGTTTCGAGACATCATAACCCTAATACATCGGAACTCTTAAATATCAATAGGATATCTGGAAGAACGTGGTACTACTTTACCAACACTGCAATTTAAATATATTTATTTGTTATATATGGTTGTATTCATTTTATTGATCGTGGTATGATTTTAGCGAAATTTTTGGAAATCTACATTATAGTTGTAAAGTATTATGTTTTTGGATGCTCCAAGGGTTTTTACCATGTTGAGTCTATTTCCACCATAAAAACAAGATTCAATCACATTTATTCGTAGTATTTTTGAATTTTTTTTAACATGTTGAGTCTATTTTCATCATAAAAAAACAAGATTCAAGCACACTAATTGGTAGCTTTTTGGAAAAAAACGATGGTATTCCAGTAATATTTGATAGCCTGACAAAATTGTGATGGTTAGAAGGGACTTCAAAATTTCTTAGAAAATCAAGGAAATTCTAGCAAGATTTTGATAAAATATGGCAAGTATTATTGGGAATATGGGTTACAGTTGTCAAGCTTCAAGATTTTGTGTGCCCCAAGGGTTTTGATGGTGTTGAATCCATTTCAACCTTCAATAACAATATTCAAATACACATACTCCTATTTTTTTGAAAAAAAATAGAGATTCTGATTGTTTTTGGCTTCCCGAGGAAATTTACCTCCTCGGTAGGCAACTCCATGCCTTATAAATGCTATTGCAGTGATGATATGGAAGTGTCCTCAAAGTGTCTTAGAGTTTCACAGAACTCGAATGCAACACACCATAATAATACATTTTATAGAACCAGCCTAGATCCATCTTAACTCTAGATCTATCAAGCACCGAGAGGGATCAAATTTCTCGATGTGTAAACCTCTTTCTTTACTGTAAAACTTGAGGAAAGGTTTGCACGTCGAGAGATTTTATCCCTCTCAGTGCTTGATAGATCCATAGTTAAGATAGATCTAGGTTGGTTTCAGTCATTTGTGGACAAGGAAAATCTATTGAAGATATGGTTAATTTTATCAATAATATATAAATACATCTAATATTAATATAATCATTTTAAATATGCTAAGTATGTCTGAGATTGTTTTAATTTTAAATTTTCTTAGCTAACTTAGTTTTTTGAGATGATAAATATTCTTAATAACTTTAATGATGAAAAATAATGAAATAAAAAAATTGAATGCAAAGTGACAATGTAATAGTGTTGAATGATAGAAAATGTGAATAATAAGAATGTAGTCAATTACAAATAGTATTTATTGTGATTAATATCAAACTATTTTCTTCTACTATTCTTATTTTCAGTCTTATTAGTTTGTCATCTTTTCATATCGATTATATGAAAAGGATATTTGAAATCGTAAACCATTTAAATCTTTAGCTCGAGATGTTGTAGTAAACATCATACCTTGTCTCCCTTGTTCTCCAATATTAATAAGTTGAATTACTATAAAACAAAAATCAATTGACACTACTAATATTCTCTTTTCCTTAAACTAAAACCAATGCACATTGTTAATCCAATCACTTTAAAATTAATGTAACATCATACATCCAATTACATCAAATCAGAAATCAACAACTACAGTGGAATCAATGCATCTAATGTAAGCAATCAAACAAGACTAGAAAACAAATTCTACATTGAAATCAATGCATCTAATGCAAACAATGAAATAAGGTTAGAAATCATCATCTACACTCAAATCAATGCATCTAGTGCAAGTAAGCAAATGGGATTAACAACCAACATCTACACCAAAATCAATGCATTTAGCTTAACCAATCAGATAAGATTAGATATCACCATCCACACTAAAATAAACGGATTTAGTGAAAGCAATCAAAGAGGATTAGAAATGATTTACATTGAAATAACTACCCTAGTGCAAGCAATCAAATATAATTAGAAATCAACATCTACATTGAACTCAATGCATATATTGCAAGCAATCAAATATGATTAGAAATCACCATCTACACTAAAATTAATGTATTCTAAAATCTATGCATTTAGTGCAGGCAATCAAATACGATTAGAAATCATCTGCATTGAAATCAATGCATCTACTGCAAGCAATAAAATGTCATTAGAAATCAACATCTACACTAAAAAATTTTCTCTAGTGAAAGCAATCAAATAGGATTAGAAATGTCCACCTACATTGAAATCAATGCATCTAGTGCAAGAAATATCATTCCCTCTCTCCCCTGTGCATCTATATCTATATTCACCTCCATCTCTCCTTGATTGTCTCTCTATCTCATCGTATGAAACACACACACTCTCTCAGTCCATATTTATCAATCTCTCTATCCATCCATCTCTCCATCTCTCTATTCTTCCCTCTCTTCACCTTCAATCAATATCTATATCTCCCTTTGTCTTTGTATGTCACCCCCAAAACATACACTCTTTATCCAATCTATCTATATATACTGCCCTCCTTCTCTCTCTCTCTCTCTCTCTCTCTCTCTCTCTCTCTATGTTTTCCTCTTCTCTCCCTCTCCCTCTCCCCCATTTCTCTATCGTTCCTCCTGTTGTCCTCTCTCCATCTCTCTCCATCTTTGTTATCACACCCTCTCTCTCTCTCTTCTCATTTATCTCTCTATGTATTTATTCTTACATCCGTCTCTCTCCCCCTCCAACTTCATCTATCTTTCTCTCTCTATCTCCACTCTCTCATATCATCTCTCTTCCTTCCTCTCTCTCCCGTTCTCTCCCACCTCTCTCTCTCTCTCTCTCCTTACCCTCCAACTTTGTTAATATATCCCTACCTCTCTCTCTCGTTATCTCCCACTTCTCTCTCTCTATCCTTACCCTCCAATTTTGTTATTATATGTGTACCTCTCTCTTTCTCTCTCGTTTTCTCCCCCCTTCTCCCCATATCTCTTTCTTTGTATATTTATCTCATCTCCAAACATACACACTCTCTCTACATATCTCCCTTGTAACTCCCTCTCTCTCTCCACTTCTCACTCTCTATGTCTTTCTTTTTCCCTCCCTCTCTCTCCCTCCAACTCCATCTCTATATGCCTCCCTGTCTTCTCCTCTCTCTTCTCCTCTCTCCTTCTCTCCCTTGCCCTTATTCTCTCTCCCTTTATCTCCTACCTCCCTCTCTCTTCCATCATCCCTCTCTCTCTCTCCCTCCATCACTCTCCTCCTCTCTCTCGTCCTTCCTCACTCTCCTTTTCTCTCCTCCCTCCTTCTCTCTTCCCCC